>JALIZH010007939.1:0-102085 GCA_030522465.1 Rhipicephalus appendiculatus
TTGACGAGGCTGCCACCAGATGGCACTACAGAAGCTGAATTAGCGCGCGCGCTGCCCGCACCAGTGGCGAAGCGGACTCATTGAGGCTTCGAGGCACCCTTTTCGTCTCGCTCTCCCGCACACGCTACCGAGCATTCTATTCAAAAGCTTTGTCAGCACTGCGAGCTGATCTAACACGTCCTAATGCAATGTCGGAGCATATGTGGGCTTTGGAAACACCCAGAATGAGGTGGACAAAAACGACCGAGAAAGTTACATCGCTTTGGCTACACAATAAAATAGCATGTCAATTGAATGCGTGATTTTCAGCCAATCTAAAGCCGGGAGTCGTTTTTGAAACTTCTTCTCTGAGCTTTGCAGTTAAAGTTGATACAAGCGAAAATCAGTCTAAATTCAGGCAGCTCTCATATTGTGATAAAATATTCCAATGGCCTGGGAAGGTAGGCGCTTTGTGGCACGTTATTAGAATTACGCCTAAAAGGGTTCTACTGGTTCCGTAGTATCGGACAATGAGAATCGTTTTCAATATCACATTTCCTTCGTGAGAAATGATTTTTTTGTGTGTGCTTCTCATTCAGTTACGGTGGGACGTCCGGCCACCGATGTGAGTTGGCGTGACATGTACGTGTCCCGAAATCCTGGGGATGTTGATTCCTCAGAAAGAGGTTTTCAGCGGGATCGGTGGGTTGCTCCTTAACTGTTCGTATTAGATAGAGAGCACAATTTCATTTGAAATGCTCACAGGAAGCAGTTTTCAGAAAATTATCCAAATCAGCACTTGGTATAACGTCAGAGATGAACTCATATATAAATTAACTCCTTATCTTGCTCAAAATGTGGAAGAGCGATACGACTATCTTGAACTGGAGATAAGGAACTCGTATTAGGTCCATTCGCATGGAATAAATTGCACTTTTATTAAGGTTCAGAGAGGCGTCTTTGCTTTCGTCTTGCCCATTAGAAATGTCTATCAAAGTTTGGCTTGAGTTTATAGAGAACCGCCACCATCTTCATCATTATCATCATCATCGTTATCGTTATGAATCATTGTCGTCACCGTGATCGCCATAAGTAAAATAATAATAATAATAAGTGTTGGGGATTTCACTACCCAGAAACACGATGTGATTATGAGGGACGCCGTAGTGGAGGGCTCCGGAAATGTAGACTATGTGGTGTTCTTTAACATGCACATGAATATTAGTACACGGGCCTCTAGCATTTCATCTCGATAGAAATGCGGCCGCTGCGGCCGGGATTCAACCCTGCGACCTTCCGGTCAGCAGTCACACACCGTGACCATCAGATCACCACGATGGGTGTGATTACCATCAGCAAACGTAACTATCCTCTGAATGCACTACACGCGCCTGTCTTATCAAAATACGGAAAGCATTTTTAAATGCACATACGCAAGTAGTGAGCATGCACAGGATGGTGAATGGTTGTAAGTAAGTGGACTTTAAACCAAAGAGAGCGCGTGTTTCGAGATCTAAAATCGTCGCTGCACATTGGAAGTTCGGCACTCTTCCGTATGCACGATGTACGTCTCCTCTCACACATACTTCCCTCTTTTCAGCGAGCATTCGAGCTAATGAATAACGAAGCCATACTGCTGAACCTAAATCGTGGACAGCTTAGAAAGCGTGCGGGGGGGCAGCGATGAGCCATTAAGAATATATGAGCCCAAAACCTACGACTCATCAGGCAACCACATTATTAATCCCTACACTTTTTCAGAGCCGCAACAATATATAGACGCGTTCGTTAATGCGGGCGCCTAACGCGTTCTCTGGCAGGAAGCTTAAGTTCCCGATCGCCATTTTTATCTCTCCTCTTGTACAAAACATTCGCCGTCCCGCAGCTTTACTGAGACTGCGTTTGTCGTACAAATTTGAACTGAGAACTAGTATCGTATGGCCAGAATTTGTGAAAAGTGTCTGTCGTTACAGCGACGTCTGCGAAATATTGTAAATAAGCAATCACCGTTCTCCGAAAATGTAAAATGTTAATCGCTTTTTCAAGCGCGCGATGCACAGGAACCTCTCGAAGCAACCCGACACTGTTCGTGTCGGGTTGGTACTGCGTTCGTGATAAACAACCTGCAGTGAGAGTAAGAATACGTTGTCGGATGAGGCATATGCAAAGACTCGGTGCGTGTAGATCAGTTACGTTTTTTTCCTATTCACCGGCACAGAAGCAGTATTCGTTGGTTCAAATGGGGCTGGCGAGCTTGAATTGTCCTGAGCTGACACAGGGATCAAATCTATTGTTGCCCTTCACTGAGAAAGGAAGCGTTGCAAGAAAGAAAGAAAGAAAGAAAGAAAGAAAGAAAGAAAGAAAGAAAGAAAGAAAGAAAGAAAGAAAGAAAGAAAGAAAGAAAGAAAGAAAGAAAGAAAGAAAGAAAGAAAGAAAGAAAGAAAGAAAGAAAGAAAGAAAGAAAGAAAGAAAGAAAGAAAGAAAGAAAGAAAGAAAGAAAGAAAGAAAGAAAGAAAGAAAGAAAGAAAGAAAGAAAGAAAGAAAGAAAGAAAGAAAGAAAGAAAGAAATAGGAAAGGAGGCACATTGCAATTTAACGCGCCCTGCAACCGGTGAAATCTAGAAATCAAATGGGCCCCCGGAGCAGGCAATACGCGTGCCTCTGCAGCAAGGTGGCGAACTGCCTTGGAGGTATAGAGGAGAGACAGGAAATATTCTTTGTGTTACGACTTCATGATAGCATAATTGCTATTGGCTTGTGGGTATGTAATTTACATAAAGACCTGTCAACTTTTCTCCTGCTTCGCATAGGGAAAAAACCAAAACAGGAAAGGCTTTGCGCCTAAACTTTCCCACTATATTTGCAGTCCGCTTAGCTAACGCTAAGGTCAGCAAAAGTTCGTCGTGGAGTGGTTATTTCACATTGCATTTACCTTTAATTCACTTTCACATTTATTCAGCTTTAATTCACCAGCATTTCATTTGATTCACTGTTAATGCCTGTCTGATTCGCTTGCATGCCCTTACTGTTTTAGTTCAATTCAATTCGCACTTGATTCACCTTTATTAACTTTACTTCATCGACGATTAACCTGTAATTCGCATTAACTGTTCCTTTGATTCCCTTTAATTCACCGTAATTTACATTTGGTTCACCTTATACACTAACTATCACTTCTAATAATTTCACAGCAGTACCTTTATTACATGAAGTCACCCTCCCCCCCCCCCCACCCCCTCTCCCACCCCCTTCATCTTAAAACATTCTGCACTTGACCCGGTGTCTCACTGCTTTTCCGAGATCGGTCCACCTGTATCAAATAACTGTACTGCTCGGGTCAGAGCCCAGCCGAAAATTTTTTTCCGGGTGTGTGTGTGTGGCGGGGGGGGGGGGGGGAATAAACCGCCCTTTATGTATGTTGATGTCTGTTTTTTTTATGTGTGCGTGTATATACACACATTTAAAGTTGAATTTTTTTTTTCGAAGGTAGGGGGGTAGGGGGGGGGGGAATTTGACCGTCCCCCCTTCCGGGCTAGGCCAGTGGTTCATGTTTACGTCGCCAGACGCCGGATTTATTCTCACGGGCCATGTAGGGCTTTCGTCTTAACAACATACAAAGACGTACGCTGTTCTCCATAACACTGGGGCGCTCAAAAGATCCGGACAAAGCCGTTATCAGGTCATCCGTGAATAACAAACAGCAGGAATAAAGGCGTAGACAGGCGCAATAAATGTTAACTGTTTGTTTGAGGTATTTATTCATCAGCATTTTAGTACGTAATATTTGTGCATATTTTGCTCTGCTCTCTTTAGTGGCACAAAATGAACACGTGATTTTTCCGATAGGACAGCCGAACAACATGTGTATAAGCATGTTTTTAATTTGTCGAGCAAGCCCACATAAAGAATGCTATTGAGCGCTTCTGATGTTTTTACAGTGCCTTATTAAACGATGAATAATCGACTTTCTTTCATAACCAAAGCTGTTTGCAGTGCTCATGAAAGAATGTAACACTCTGTCCTTCAATATTCCACATCAATCGTGGCGGACCGCAAAGTAGCATCTAAGCAGCATTAAAGAATGCAAGCTTCATTCAGTCACATTCACGGATGTTAGAGCGTGCCAGCGTTGATGAAGTCGCCGATGCAGATTTAAGCAGGAGTTGGGATCGACATGCTGTCAGAATTTCTTATTTTCTACTATGAAAACGGATCATACCTCCCAAGACCCGCCCAGGCCGACACGTGCTCGTACAGCTCGGCATCACATACCACACGCAGCACGGCGTCAAGGTCCAAATTCCAAGAATGGTACGCGACCAAGTATACGTGCCCCCATTGCCTCGCAACATGCACCCCCCAACACCACACGGGACGGCGTAAAGCCAGGGCACAGCGCATTACCGAAAGTTATTCTAACGACACGGAAACGGTTTTCACTGATGCCGCCCGTTATACAGACAGGAAAAGTTTCGTGGCGGCAGTTACCAGCCATCGCGGGAAACACATCACGAGCCTCACTGTGAACACGGCACACGCCGAAGCGGCAGAGGAAGCGGCTATAGCCCTGGCCCTCACACAGACCAAGGTCCACGTACGTGATTAGCGATTCTCAAACGGCGATTCGCAATTTTGCGAATGGGCACATCTCGCAAGAGGCGTTCCACATACTCCAGCGACATCCCATACATCCAGGAGAGGTCGACTTCGATAACCGAAGGCACTTGCTATGGATCCCGGCACACACCGGACTGAGCACCCCCCAACGAAGCGGCTCACCGCGTTGCTCGAGGCCTTACTCACCGAGCATCGTCGGAGGACGAAGAGCCCCAGCGGGTTACTGCAAACGTCTGGGCGTGGGAGGATCGTATGACCAGGTTTCACGATATCACCACACACTACCAGTTACAGAGACGCATATACCCATCCCCTCACGCTAAACTAAACAGAACGCAAGCGGTACAATACAGACAATTACAAACCGATTCATACAGAAACCCCAGACTCATGCACGCCATGTATCCCAGATATTTACACTACAAACAGATGCACGTCGTGTGGCGAGGTTGCCACACTTAATCACATGCTATGGGAGTGTCAGGGCCTAATAGACAATTCGAACAGTGTCGATTCGTCTGTCTCTTCCACCGCCAGCCTCTGCTCGCGCTGGAAGACCGCACTGCTCAGCTCGAACCTGACAGCACAACTCTGGGCTGTCCAGCGTGCCGAGGAAGCCGCTTCGAGACAAGGTCTCGGAACCGCCTCCGCGGTGGGTGCCCAGGCCCACTAAAAGACGCCGGAACTCGAATCATGATTCGAAAATAAAGTTTATGTTCTTCCCTCAAGTGCTCGCACTTTAACTCACCGACGTAGCTGGGTTGCCTCACGTGCTCGCCATGGCCTAGTATCTTCCTTGTCCACACGGAAGCCTAGAGAATCTTCAGTGGCAATACTCCTACAGGCATCTTTCCGGTTTCGCATAGTTGCGCTTGGCGACGCGGTTTTCGCATTGTACGCTTCTTCTTAGTTCTCCCGCTGCTTTCCGCACGGTGCTAACTCACGACAGAATGCTGCGCACTGTCTGTGCTTCCACGACTGATCGCACAAGTTCCCCGTCACAGAATTGCAAATTGCGTGTCAGCAATCGTTCTCTATCCACGTCAAGCTGAACTTACCGGAAAAACAGACAACCCCGTTGAACACGGAAAGAGCGCATCAGTCGCTCGCGTGGTCATGCATGCAGAGGGGGATCACGAGGATGCATAGTTCGGACTATAGTACGGCATAGTTTTCTGTTCGAAAGTGTTTTCTTCGCAGAGAGTACTACGTGCATTGGATATAGGGGACGCTACGGAGACCTTCGGCAACCGCAGAGCACGTGTCGCTCCAGCGCGATGGGACGCTTACGCGCGCAGCCAACTATGCCATTGCCATACAGCGCGCGCGAGCCGGAAATTGAATCTCCCTCGTTCGATGCCTGATGCTTCCTCCGCTGGAGTTGATGCCCTTATAACTGCGCGCCCCTTTTTTGTCTTGTAGTCAGCAGTTGCCCCGTCATAGAATACAAAACGCGTTCAAATCCAAAACGCGCTTGCGTTTTGGATTCGACGTCTTTTACTTTGAGAATGCAGAAAACGTGAAATAAATGACAGCCATAGGAAGCGTACCACTATCAGTATTTTCTTCGGAAGGCTACTTGAAGTTCGAACAAACGGTGCAATAGTTTAGGACTTTAATTGAATGAATTGGCGGCTATAAGGCTGTTTCTTCTTCTTTTTCTTGTTTTTTTTTCCTTTTTCAACCATTTCAATTGTCCAGTCTCTTCCTCATCGCCATTCGTTTAGCCAATATCATTAAACGAATTATAACGAATTATAATCCATCCTTTATATTGCATTTGATCTCGTCTCATTTCGTCTTACAAGTGGGGGGTAGGTTTCGGCGTATAATGCAACTACGTTTACGCCATTTCCAAGAATATCAGGGCGTAAAGCAGGCCCGTAGCCAGGGGGGGGGGGGGGGGGCTAGGGGCCCGTCCCCCCCCCCCCCCCCCTTGAAATTCGGATTGAGGGGGGGTGTTTTACCGAGAAAAAATAAGGAAAATAGGGGGGTTTTCAAGGTTTTCAACAGGTGCCCCCCCCCCCCCCCCCCCTTCCCCCCCGAAAAAAAATTTCTGGCTACGGGCCTGGCGTAAAGCATCCAACGCGCGCACGATGAGGAGGAACAATAAAAGGTTGTACGAAATGAAAAGGAAGACTTCTCATTCGTCCGTAAACAGCCCGAAGGCACAAATAATTCATGGATTTTTCAGAAAGAAGGCTTCGCCGTCGACGGAATGTTCGTGCAGGACACAGGATCGAAGCCAGGCTACACATCTTTTCAGTTGGTTACTTGGCCATTTGAGTAAAAGGGGACGTTGTCATGTTTACGGTGCAGATTCCAATGAATCTCTGATATTCCGTCTTCACAGCTTGTATTTTTTTTTTTTACTGTAAACACGTGTAATACGATTCGCTTATTCGTAACTATCAGCAATATTGCAGAGAAAAAAATATGTCTCGATCAAATTCCATATTGAACAGTATGTTGCATCTAAATAGACATTTTTCCTGCTGTTGTTTCCGTCAATGCGCCTCATTTATACGCTTAAAGATGGCCCTTATCGCTAGGTGCTCTAAATTTGACGCCTTACTGAGGATGATGCTCAGAAGGTCACTTTATCGGCATTCCTTTGTTTCCCTTCCTTCGTGCGATCTGATCTCGTTTCAACCAAAGGGATTCCATCTCTTGCTCTTAGACGCCCCTCTTTAGCACCTCCAGTTTATATTCTTCATCCTTCGAAGTAAGGTTTCTTTTCAGAGCTGTTCGTCGAGGAACACTGGCAGAATTGGGCTTTATTCTCGCGAAAGCTATCTCAACTGCCAATAACTTTTCTCCTTTTTTTTTCCCCTTTGCCCTGCTACTTTCGGGCATGACAGTCGCAATAGCAATGGCAAGTACTTGGCCGGCAAGCATGAAACTTTCAGGTAACAGGCTTCAGAAAACGTCTCTTTGCCTAAAGCGACACGCTTTATACCCCCCCCACCCGCTCTCTTCAGTTCTTACCAACGCACGCCCACCACTTCTTTACAAAAAAGAAGTTGTTGCAGAGACCATGCGCTCTTCTTGTACCGGCGCCTCCACCCGCAGTCTCAATTTGCTTTCTTTCTTCTTCTGTAACCCATTCGGCCACCTAAGCTAAGGGCAATCCTGCAAGAGGCCACCCGTTATGGCGCCATGCTACGACACTGGCATAAGGAAAGGAGAGGTGAGCGCTTGAACAGCCTTGCTCCCTTTGAACGCTGGGGCGACTTTTCCCTTGTTGCCCCCCGCACCGTCGAGTGGAAAGTGATGAGAAAAAGGGTCACCCCAGCTGCTGCATTTTAAGCGAAGTGCGCCGATTGTGTAGACGTTCTTGGAGAAAGGGTCTCCAGCTCCTTTCCCTGCAGGCAGCGCAAGTTTGTTGGGTCGAAGTCTCGCAGAAGACGGGGGGCCCCTAGAGAAAGCGATCAGGTTTCGGGCCGCTGCCGTATAAAAATGTCTTATTTTGTTATCATTTTTCCTCTGGACTACCACTGTGCTTCGAGCGCGGGGCTTTCTTCCTGGTGCAAGTTCCGCGAGCCGTGACCTCGTGCTGTCCAAGTCAGCTTTCCCGTTCCTGTACAAAAGGGGAGAGAAACACCTATTTACGAAGAGGGGAAGCTGCAATCGATAATCGATTATACCGGAGCTCGCATTAATTGGTCGATGAAAGCGTTTCTCGTGCCTCGTCATGGACGAGAATATAAAAAAAAAGAGGAGGTGGGATGGCACCGAAAAAAGCGCCCGCTCTAAACAAAAGACAGCGTACCTGCGCCCACGTGCCCTCCCGGACAATTTTGCTGGTCGGGACGCGCGATTCAGTATGCATTAGTCAAAACATGTTACCATTTGGGACCTTCTTTTACCTTCCCTTAATGACAGGCCTGGTGCATCAGCGTCGGCTCAAAGGCGACGGCACAGCGCTTTTATTGGCGGCGTGGGCTCTTCTGAATGCCTAAACGGTGTACCGTGCATTTCCTACTATGTCGATCTTTTTCTGGCTGAGCGCCGAAATGATTTCTTCGCATGCAGATTTCGAAATGAAGAAGGTATAAAAGAAGCAAGGAAGTAATAATCGAATACCGTAACGGAATCTCGACGATGTGCTTTGAAGCAAGCTCGTCTACGCACGTGGAGTCGTTTATATTTCGAATAATAAAAAAAAGAAAAAAAAATCTGCAGATCCCGCGCCTTGTGGGGATCAGTTTCATGCGAAGGAGACGGTGATAAATTGTGTTCGCTGCATTTCTTGACTTTCAGCGAAGCGTTACGAGGTGGATAGACTTGGTTTTTTTTAAGTGGAGTAGTTGTGTGCCCATCATGCGCTTACCAGGAACGTTGACTACACAGGCACTGAAAGGGTAACTTATGGAGACGTAAACATCAGCACTCACGTTAGCGCAGGCGTTAGTATTATCATAGTCCCTCAAAAGCTTTTCTGGTCATAAAACTGCCGCTTCAGTTTAATATAGAGCTAACGGCGGCCGCTAGGGGCGCCACAGTAAAAGAAAAACCACCCAGCGGAGCGGCCGCCGCAGGCGACGCTTGTATTTTAAATGCGAATGCATTTCTTAGTCGGGCTATGTCAGGCGGCGTTGTCCGCGGCGTTGTCCGCGGCGGTGTCCGCGCGCCGGCAGGTGTTATCTCTCCGCTCTCACTCCCTCTCCCATAGCAACAGCTGCGGGCGCGCGCGCGCTTATCCTCGCCCCTGGCAACCGGAGCATGTGGTGCGAGAGAGTGTAGGAGAGGGTAGGTGCAGTGCTTCGCCGCTCTTTCTCTCGCCGTTCGCTCTCTCTCCTCCCTGCGCCCCACTCTCCCGTCCGCTCGCGCCTCACTCTCGACCGTTCGCTGGCTGGGCGCCTCTCAAGGCGATGGCAGAAGTCGGTGAAGGCAAATTTACGCCATTAAAATTACTACGCCGTGTACTCTCGGCGCAAGAAATGCGTTCGCATTTCCTCACGATTCCCTTCGGGGAGGTGGGGGGCATTTTTTTTATTCTCTGGTACGTCGGGGCCGAAAGCTCCGCTTCTTGCAGACAGTATCTACAGTCTATTTTGTCGTAACAAATGTTCGAACTAAACATGGAACAACTGAGAAGGTTTTCTCACCGAAGACAAGGCGCATACAAAAAAGTACACAATGTCAAATTCAGCTGGCGGTTCAGGGTGCCAGCAGACGACATGCATAGAGCTTTTGTTAGGGCGGAATTTGTCTTTTGTTGCCCAGCAGGCCTCGAATAAAAAAACCGGCAGACCCCAAGCATTGTGGGAAATCGATGTAATGCGAAGCAGCCAGCAAGGAGCAAAATCATGCTCTACATAACATGCATGTCATGATTTACATGCTTAGGACCTGTCATTTATGTTTGTCATACAGTCACGTCGCTCAATACAAATTTTGGTGTAAAGCAAGCTAGCGAACTGGACGCAAGCGCACCATGAGCGTGAGATGTAAATAGTGTTGTACATGACATGCATGTATTGATTTTAGATGTGAAGCATCTTATGGCGAAGCTTAATCCGGTGGTGGTAGTGGTGTGCCGGCGTGACCACCCTTACTGCGCATGCGCAAACCCTTTCAAAAAAATAAAAATAAAAAACCTCATCTCTCCCTCTCTCTTCTCTAGGCATCCCTCCCCGCGGCAACCACACCCTCACTGCGCATGCGCCTCCCCTCCTCTCTCCCCTGCCTACGCTCCCCCCCTCTCTCCTCTAGGCATCCCTGCCCGCGGCGTCCATACTCCCACTGCGCATGCGCGTCCCCCCCCTCTCTCCTCTCCTACGCTCCCCCCCTCTCTCGCCTCACGACGCCGACGCAGGCAGCGTCTGCTAGCGAGTTTCTTGGTTGAAAAAACCGACTGCTCGCGCTGCACAACCGTTCACTGGCCACCCCGTATATATGGCAATGGATCTTGACCTCCAAGGTGGTGCCGGTGGGAGATTTCTCCAGTGCGTTGTTGAACAATAAAAATTCGCAGCGTGCGCGTTAACTAAAAGCGGACTGCGGGAGGGTCTCTGTGTCCAGTCGGAGTCTTCTGTCTCTCATTGCCCATTAGCAGCGATTGGCATGTTCCAGTAGGAAACACCGCTCCATCACTGCGTGCTTTGCGCCTCCCCAGTTTTCTGTCCTGCGCAACGCTGCGATGAGCACCAGCGTCAACGCCACCGCCAATGTAAGCGTTAGCGCCCGCTGCTTCACATCTACACATGGTTCCCTTTAGCGGGAGATGGTGTAATTTTCATGTTACCACTAGCCACTTTTGTTTGTCATACACTCACGTCATGCAATAACAATTTGGTGTATACCAAGCTATCGAAACGGCCGCGAGCTCGCCATGAGCGTGGCATGCAAGTCATGCTCTACATGACATGTCATGATTTCCATATTACCACTTGTCATTTATGTTCGTCATACAGCCACGTCACGCAATACCAGATTTGGTGTTTATCAAGCTAGCGAAACGACCGCGAGCGTTCCATGGGTGCGGCATGCAAGTCATGTTGCGCATGACATGGTCTTCATGGTTTTCATATTACCACCTGTCATTTATGTTGGTCACGCAGAAATGTCTCACCACACCAATTTTTGGATATATCAAGTTAAGGAAACGGCCGTAGGAGCACCACGGCCATGACGTGTAAATCATACCGTTCATGACAACTTATTCATGATTTTCATGATATGATCAATCATTCATGTTCGTCATACAGTCATGTTTTGCTATACCAATTTCGTTTTAAATTCCCATCAACGATACGGTCTGGAGAGGAGAAAAAACAAGAGAGAAGGCAGGGAGGTTAACCAGGCACATGCCCGGTTGGCTACCCTACGCTGGGGGAATGGGAAAGGGGGAGCATAAAGATGAGAGCGAGAAAGGGAAGGAGAGAAGAAAATGGTCAGTAACTGTGCTGACGCGTAGGTAACGACAGCACTGTACAAAAGTCAAAGGCGCTCACATAGGCCCGTAGTCCTCAAAAAACACAAAAGGGCTTTGACTGCCTTGTGAGCCGACGAAAGGCGAGGACGGTGCTCCAGCAGCATCTGCACGGAGAGCGGCCGATCGTCCAATCGTCGCAACGCGTCAGAAAGTGTTCGTCTCTCAGAGGCATAACGAGTGCAATGGCATAGCAGATGATCGATGTCTTCTTCGGTGCCGCAGACCTCGCATGCCGCACTGTCGGTCACTCCAATTAGAGTTGTGTAGGCCTTCGTGAAGGCCACCCCCAACCAAAGCCGACACAGAAGCGAAGCGTCACGTCTACGAAGTCCGGATGGAGGACGGAGTTCCAGTTGAGGGTTTATTTGGTGGAGTCTCGTATGTCGTATGTTTGGTGTGTTCCACTCCAGGAGACATAGTCTTCGTGCCAGGTGACGAAGCTGCCTTGCAGCGTCTGTTCTTGAGAGAGGAATAGGGAAGGTGCGTTCTTCTTGATGGGATGAGCCAGCGGCGTTGTCTACGGAATCATTGCCACTGATCCCACAATGACCAGGCAGCCACTGAAAATTAACCTCGTGGCCTGCTTCTTTGACGTGGTGATGGAGTTTGACAATTTCGTACGTGAGCTGCTCGTGGCAACCTCGTCGGAGAACTGACTTCATGCACTGTAAGGCCGGTTTCGAGTCGGAAAACACAGCCCATTTGCTTGGTCTCTGGGATGCGGTGTAGTCTAGGGCACCGCGCAGAGCCGCAAGTTCTGCCGCCGTAGACGTAGTGACATGTGACAGCTTGATTCGCAGGGTTATTCCTCGAGCTGGTATCACCACCGCACCGCCAGAAATGGACACTGTGGTCGAGCCATCGGTGTAGATGTGCACGTGGTTACTATAAATTTCGTGCAAGAGGTGTAGGCTCAATTGTTTTAGAGCTGGCGCAGGCAAATTTGATTTCTTCTGCACTCCAGGAATTGTAAGACGTACTTGTGGAAGGGTCAGGCACCACGGAGGATACACCGGCTTCTCCGCAGGCGTATAACCTGACGTAAACGACGCCCGATGCGCACAGACAATTGCACTAAATGTTGTACGGGGCCTGTCAGCAGCGAGGCTCGCCAAGTGGTGGGTAGCGTTCCTAGCATATTGCCTGAGGTAAGTACGCATTGTTTCAACGGTGATGTGCGTCATGATCGGATAGTCTTGAGCAATGGCAATGGTCTCAGCCGTCGATGCGCCGCGTGGTACACCAAGGCATATCCTGAGAGCCTGAGCTTGAATGCTTTGAAGTGTGCGCAGGTTAGTTTTGCACGTGTTGGACATTACAGGCAGGCTGTACCGCAGGAATCCAATAAACAATACCCTGTACAGCTGTAACATAGACTGTACAGACACTCCCCAAGTTTTTCCTGCAAGGAACCTGAACAAGTGACAAATGGCAGTCAAGCGTTTTTTCACGTAGTTCACGTGTGGGGTCCAAGACAGGTCTCGGTCGATTATGACTCCCAAGAACCTGTGATTCCGGCAGGATGCCACGAATTGTCCGTTAATTGATATACGGTAAGCGGACATTTGCTTTCTGGTGAATGCCACGACCGCACACTTTTCACTTGCGATCTCGAGCCCCTGTTTACGTAGATAATGTGATGTCACTGATGCTGCCTTCTGAAGCCGAGCGCGAAGTTGCAGTCGAGTCACACCTGACGTCCATAGACAGATGTCGTCAGCATAAATTGAAAGTCGTACGCTGCTTGGCTGCTTGTCGACTAGTCCAATGAGTGCTAGGTTGAACAAATTCGGACTTAGCACTCCGCCTTGCGGGACTCCTCGGCTACCGTAATACTCCGGTGTTCGGCCATTCTCAGTCTGCACGTGGAATGATCTATTCTGTAAGTAACTGTGTATTCACATATAGATCTTGCCACCAAGCCCTGCTGCTTCTAGCGCGTTGAGGATGGCTTCGTGGGTGACATTGTCGTAAGCCCCTTTAACGTCAAGAAACAGAGCAGCAGATAACCGTTTACAGGCCTTCTGATGTTCGACATATGTCACCAAGTCAACTACGTTGTCGATTGATGAGCGGCCACGTCGGAACCCGGCCATGGCATCTGGATATATTTCGTAAAACTCCAAGTACCGTTCCAAACGCGTTAGAATCATTCTCTCCATAACCTTTCCCACATAGCTCGCGAGGGCGATCGGGCGGTAGGAGGAAATGTCCAAAGGTGACTTGCCGGCTTTGAGAAGTGGAATCAGGCGACTTGACTTCCATTCCTGTGGAACCGTGCCGGTTTGCCAGGAGTCATTGTATATCAGCAAGAGTGCCTTCCGAGCTTCATCTCCTAGATGGCACAGAGCGCGGTAGGTGATGCCGTCGGGACCTGGCGCTGAAGAGCGTCTACACAAAGCAAGTGCAGCGTTTAGTTCTTCCATTGAAAATGGACACTCCATTCGGGGATCACGTGAGGATAAAGAGCTGTCGGGCGTCCTCGTCTCCGTTGAATTTGCCCCGCAGGCAATCCTTCGGCAGAAAGATTCTGCGACGTCAATCTCTTCGCAGCGTAGATGAAGTGCCAGAGCTTTAAATGGATGGCGCTGAACAAAGGTTGTACGAAGACCACGAACAGTTCTCCAGATAAGCGACAGAGGCTTTCTTGGATCCAAGGACTCGCAAAAAGTTACCCATCGTCGCATAGCCAGCTTGTCCATGTGACGCTGTATTTTCTTTTGTGTGCGTCTAGCCAATCTCAAATCATCACTGGACTTAGTGCGTCTATAACGTCGCTCTGCACGACGACGAATCGCTCGAAGTCTCTCGAGTTCAATGTCAATATCGGTGCGTGCTGAACTCACCGAAATCGAACGCGTGGTGGACTGTAGGGCATTCTTTATTGCGTCCTCTAGGTTGAAAGGTGAGCCACCAACACAGTCTTCCATGATTAGTTTGTAATTTGGCCAGTCGGTGCACTGGACGGCTCTGGACGACTTGAGGCTTGGCAAACCGTGAATCTTCAGGTATGTTGGGATGTGGTCACTGCCCCGCGTTTCCAAATCCGAAAACCAGTTCACTTTTCTGGCGAACGAACGTGATACGAATGTAAGGTCCAGGCAACTACTGTACGCTGATCCACGCAGATAAGTAGGGCTGCCATCATTCATGAGGCAAAGTTCGCATTCAGAGGCGAACTGTCTACCTCTAGTGTTCACCCTGGAGCTTCCCCACAAGTAGTGGTGAGCATTGAAGTCACCCGTTATCACCCACGGCTGGGGAGTCGATCTCAAAATTCCGCGCAGACGCTCGCAGTCAAGACGACTTGATGGAGATAAGTAAGCTCCGAGGAGAGTGAACGTGGTCTTGTTCTTTTTCACTGTTAGGCAAACGTACTGGTTTTCTTCGTCGGGTGGCACAGGGTGGTGAACATACGTCAAGTCGCGCCGTATGAACACACAAACCTTGCTGCGCTCTCCGTGGGTGGAGGACATAAAGCACTCATATCCGGACAGTCTGATAGGACCTGACAGGTTGGGTTCACAGATCACAATGATGGAGCACAAAATCGTAGGCGGCTAGATAGATAGATAGATAGATAGATAGATAGATAGATAGATAGATAGATAGATAGATAGATAGATAGATAGATAGATAGATAGATAGATAGATAGATAGATAGATAGATAGATAGATAGATAGATAGATAGATAGATAGATAGATAGATAGATAGATAGATAGATAGATAGATAGATAGATAGATATGACGCTTGTTTTGTTTTAGAATAATGTGCTGACGTTTCGACAGCAATGTATTCGTCACTATACTGCACTAATTTCAAGAACAATTATCAAATTCTTGGTGCGTTAGGTTTAGAAGGCGTGGCTAAACCAACAGCTGATCTCGCAAATGAAGACAGATGTAGCTAATGCTTTGTCCTCAGCGTGAGATGGTATCCCAAGCGATGGCTCATTTCACAATTTATTTGCTGCGGCCAGCGCCGTGGGCGAATAGCGAAATGAAGTTCGGATCGAAGCGGGTGTTCGCATCTTCATGGACGCTGGCATGTTGATTTGTAACGACAGTTACCGATGGTTACTGATACAGCAATAAAAGGCGCATGGCATAAATGCTAAGAATAATAAATATATCATGCATCGATGTGACGTAACACGTGCCAAGCAAGCGCAAATGTCTCAACCCTGTCAATTGTAAGGTTAAGGTCATTATATCTGGAACTATGTTTTGCTGCGCAAGCGTGTGGTTTGCTCACACTCCGTAGCCTTTACAGTGCTGGACGGTGGTGGTGATATGGAGTATAGTACATTTCGATTGATTCAGGTAAATATTTTAGTATATTTACTTTGTACCTGGAAGTGTCACGTAGAGACGCATGTCCTGGAGAGAGAGAGAGATTGTGGTAGAAAAGCAGCAAACCTTAAAGACAATTTTCCTCAAAGAAAGACGTTGACATGCAGTGGACCTCAAGTTGTGTAAGCAAATATATTGAAAGAAAAGAGCTAACGCTGTATAAAGCTGATCCTTGCATATAGCGTCACCCATCTCTGAGCCCCTCAGCCACGCCGTAAGCCTACTCTGTACTTTCTTAAGCGGGAGAACCCGATACGCCCGTGGGCTTATAGCCATAAAACATCCAACACAAAAGCGGCAAAACCTGGAAGCAAAACTATACCAAAAGCGTACACGATGGCTGGACATGAGCAGAAGGAAGCGATAGACAAGGAACGCACAGAACGGGCAAGGTAACAGCGGAGTCCTAACGGCCCGGAGTCATCGGACGAAAGGCCCAGGCCACGGACCTGATTTCCTGTGTAAGAGCACTACCTTGTCCTAATCTGGAGCCACCGAACGGCGACATTAACCTTAGGGCAACCGTAGCTCTACTTTGATTTCTCGTGGGAGGAGGGCCCTGCCGGAGTGTGCGCTGCTTTTTATGACTGAAAGTACGCCCCACAAACCCGGCTGGCTGTTTCTTTGAAATTACCAGGCCTCACTCACCCGCTGTATACGACCTCACGACCGTATTAAATTTACACTGCACTACCGCGTGGTGCTTTAATAGACACCATCGCATACATTTTTCGCTTCAGGTCGCGGGGGAGAAAACGAGGGAGTGGGAGACGTATAAAACCTCTCTTCCCGAACTCACCACCTTAATTCGCGGCCGTGACTTATCAGCAACAACGAAAGGAGTCGAATAAACTGGGATGACTCTTTAAGTACGAATGGTCGTTGTGTAGAAGGGCTCTGCTTTCTTATCTCCGAAGTCGAAAATCAATTCTACACTATGTTTAGGCATCGGAGAGAATTTTTTTTTCGTTCCCTGTTTTTGTGGCTTACGCTGTTGCTATGCTTATACGGGCACGGTAGACTATCGCCGAGCGTTTTTCTCCGGGAAATACCCAGTAGACACTGGCGGCACGGAAGAATTACGCATGGTATAGTGGAACACACACACACACACACACACACACACACACACACACACACACACACACACACACACACACACACACACACACACACACACACACACACACACACACACACACACACACACACACACACGCACGCACGCACGCGCACACACACACGCACACACACACACACACGCACGCACACCCTCACGCGCACACGCACGCACACAAACACACACACACACACACACACGCACGCACGCACACCCACACGCGCACACGCACGCACACACACACACACACACACACACACGCGCACCCACGCACACCCACACGCGCACACGCACGCACACAAACACACACACACAAAAAAAGAAGAGTTCACATGTTATGCGAGTGACGTGGCCAAGCTGCTCAGTACTTAGGCATCGAACAATTTTATCCGTCGTGCGCGGCGTTCTTATTCGTCCGTGGATAAAGTCCTTCCGTGCATGACGCGCACGCTCCTTTTGTGACGCTCAGCTTGTAAACACGCGTAGCTTCCTCTGGGAGAGTCGTATCTATGGAAGCCGAAACAAGCATCGCCGTCCAAGACTGACATCTCCACTGTATGAGCTACCCACCTCCGCATCGCCCCCCCCCCTCCCCCACACTCTCTTCGCGCGCTTTTTCGAATGAATAAAAAAAATATCCTCCCACAGAACGGAGCAGTCAGTCTCCATCGATCAGCGTCTTGCCGCGGTGCGATGCCTCTTCTGGTTTGCCGCTAGCGTCTTTGCAACGTATCCATTAGTGGCAGCAGCCGAGGCTAATGCGTGTTGCGCGCCTTGTTTCAAGGGAGAAGGAGGAGAAAAAAAGGAGGGGAATCCCTCGCGGTTTCGTTCGCTCGGCCGCGCTATGCATTTTGTGACGCTTAAACCACGTCGAGGGCGACAAGTCCTGCCCCCCCGGTCCTTAACGCCGCGGTAGTCGTGACTTATTTCAAATATTTTGTTTGCTGTCGACAAATTGGAATTCCTCTTCGATACTTTAGGCTTACCGATGCGGCTTCCGCGGTGACATAGGAAGGAATGGGCACGTGCAATGACTCCGCGCTCGGGGTGCTCGATGCGATGTTCTATTAACGCGACAGCGTTAAAGAGCTCGTTTCGCAGAAATTCCGGCGTCGGCGGCGGCGTGGTTGGTTGTGAGCGAAAAATCATCATCTTGTCCGTGACCGAAAAATCGAGAAAGATGCAAATAAAATAAATAATAAAAAAATTCCGGGTTCGAGTGAGGATTGAATCCAGGCCGTCTGCGTCGCAAGCAGGTGTTCTACCACACAGCCACGCTTCTGCTTGGAATTACATTGAAAATAACTTCCTCTGCTTGGAAATGCAGCGAAAATAACTTTCATGCTTTACAAACACACGCGTCCTGTATACAGGCGTCACAATACAACATGTAATATCACAGTAATATTGCGTGGTACAAGCGTACATTGCCATCGGGCGTGAGAACATGTGAATATCATAACCACATCGTGGTTCAAAGCCGGCCACCCATTACAAAAGGCACACACGTTACTGCGCGTATTTCCTTAAGACCACGTAGTGGGTGCATAGCAAGTTCGAAAACATTTGCCACGCATAATTGCTCGTGGTTTAAAGCGTGCTACCCATTACATAGCATGCACTAAGTGATTGAAGTATGCACTAGGGACAGGATATCGCTATTGCGGTCAGCTCTTAAAAGCGAAGCTTAAGGGTCCCCCCAATTTTTCTCATTTTTTCTCAGTCTCTTTTATGGAATTATGAAAGGTCAGCATTTATTTTCTGTCACATGCCGGAATGGTTGCGCGTGTTTTGATGCTGCAATTGAATAGTTATAAAGAGTTAAACAGAAATTTGCAAACTGTGGTATGGTTACACACCCGGTATGAATCTGTCGCATATACCTCGCCAACGACCCGCTCGTTTCTTGGCGTGTGACCGCAACTGAAATGCGCTTAGCTTAGGTGATAAACTTCAGAGAAGCGATATAACAGTAGCTTTAAATACTCCTGGTAAGTACCATGTTTGCAGAAAGAAGTTATGTTTTTTTTTCTTGGAAATACCATCCAGTCGCGATAAAGCTTGCATTCTAACATTACAGTTAAACTCTTATATCACAGGGCGCACGTTTAAAGTGACGTCACCATGGTAAAAGCTCTTGATTGGTCAGTATACTAGAAAAAAGTTGCCATTCATCTGTTTCGAAGCTTTTTCATGTGGTCGCACGAGTGTTCAGCTCTGCCATCTCGCTTGTCGTTCTCTTGTGGGATGAACTGATTTTGCCTTGTGCAGTTTATTTCTTACCACTCGAGCTGAGTTAACAATGCGTTTCAGAAGCACGTGAAGTCCCCGTAGGAGCAAGGCGCAGTGCTCACATAGTCAAAGTAAATAAGTGGTCATGAGATGAAAGTACTTGTAGCGAAGGAAACGAATGCAGGAAAGCAGGAGCTCTTCGCCTTCGGAATCGTAATCGTTTATGAGACCTTTATGGTTACGGAGGGTGCTAAGAATCACTGGGTCCGGACAGGCCGCTATTGGAATCTGAACTTGGCTACGTTTAACGCCAGAACGTTATCAAGTGAGGTGAGCCTAGCTGTGCTATTCGAAGTATTAGAGGGTGTTAAATGGGATGTAATAGTGCTCAGTGAAGTTAGGAGGACAGATGAGGGTTATACACTGCTGAATAATGTGCACGTCCTATGCTATCGTGGCTTAGTTGACAGAAAAGAACTGGGGAGGGAGGGTTACCTTATCCATAAAAATATAGCTGGAAACATAGAGGAATACTATATCATTAGTGAGAGGGTGGCAAGTATCGTAATTAAACTTAATAAGAGGTGCAAGGTGAAGGTGGTACAGGCCTACGCGACCACATCCCGCCATGATGATCATTTAGTTGAACGCTTCTACGAAGACGTAGAATCAGCAATGCGTAAGGTAAAGACACAGTATATTGTACTGATGGGCGAGTTTAATGCCAAGGTCGGCAAAACGCAGGCTGGAGACCACGCAGTGCGGGAATGTGACATCGGTTCTAGAAATGCCAGAGGGAAGTTACTAGTACAGTTCGCAGAACGAAATAATTTACGGTTCTTGAATATCTTCTACCGAAAACGGGAGCGAAACGCAAGTAGACGTGGAGGAGCCCTAATGGCGATACTAAGAATGAAATAGGCTTCACACTGTGTACACACCCAGACATCGTACATGATGTGGAAGTTGTTGGCAAGATCCGGTGCAGTGACCACAGAATTGTAAGGTCTCGAATTTGCCTAGATATGAGGAAAGAAAGGCAGGAAACTTATACGCAAGAAGCCAATTAATGAGCTAGCGCCGACAGGGAAAGTACAGGAACTCAGAGTTTCGCTTCAGAACAGATTCTCGGCTCTAACCGAGGAGACTGACCTTAGCGTTGACGTAGTTACTGATAATCTGACTAGTATCATCAAGAAGTGTGCAATGGAATGTGAATGGAGGTAGATTCATTAGGCACGACACGGGCATGCTCTCCCAGGAAGACGAAAAACCTCATTAAGAATCGTTAAAGCTCCAAAAGCTCAAATACAAAAGACAAAACTGAACTGGCAGAGCTTTTGAAGTTAATCAATAGGCGTAAGGTAGCCGACACAATAAGGTATAACATGGAGAGAATTAAACACGCTCTAAAGAACGGACGAAGCCTCACAGCTGTGAAGAGAAAACTGGGCATAGACAAAAACCAGATGTATGCACTATAGTTCAAGGAAGGCAAAGTCACTACCGATATGGATAGCGTAGTTAAAGTAGCGGAGGAATTCTACAGAGATCTGTAAAGTAGCCGAGACAACCAGGATGATAACGTAAGTAGTAGTAGTAGCCCAGAAGTGGACATCCCACAAGTAACGACAGAGGAAGTAAGGAAAGCATTGGAGGGAATGCAAAGAGGCAAAGCCGCTGGTGAGGATCAGGTGACATCAGATCTCTTGAAAGACGGTGGACAAGGTTGTGTTAGAAAAACTGGCCACCCTGTATACGAAGTGCCTCTTGACGGGCAGGATACCAGAATCTTGGAAGAATGCTAACATAATATTCATCCATAAGAGAGGGGACGTCTTGGACTTGAAAAATTACAGGCTGATCAGCTTACTGTCTGCTGTCTACAAGCTATTTACAAAAAAAAATTAGATAATAGAATTAAGACGAGTTCAGTCAACCAAAGGACCAAGCAAGATTTCGTACAGGTTACTAAACAATAGACCATATTCATACTATCAATCAGGTGATAGAGAAATGGCGCAGACTACAACCAACCCCTATATATAGTTTTCATAGATTACGAGAAGATGATTGACTCGGTCGCAATGTTAGCAGTCATGCAGACATTGTGGAATCAGGGCTTTGACGAAGCATACAAAGACATACTACAGTGGAAATCTACAGTGGATCCACAGCCACCGTAGCCCTCCATAAAGAAAGCGACAGAATCCCAACAAAGAAGGGTGTAAGACATGGAGACCAGATCTCCCCAATAATATTCACCGCATGCTTACAGGGGCTTTTCAGTGATCTAGATTGGGAAGAGTTACGGTTAAGAGTTAATTGAGAGTACCATAGTAAACTGGCGATTCGCTGATGACATTGCATTGATGAGTAACTCAGGGGACGAATAACAAGTCATGATTACTGAATTGGACAACGAAAGCAGAAGAGCAGAGCTGAAAATTAATATGCATAAATACGTCTACTTAGGACAGGTAGTAACCGCGGAGCTGAATCATGAGATTGAAATAGCTAGCAGAATAAGGATGGGGTGGAGCAGATTCGGCAAGCATTTTCATATCATGAATGGTAGTTTACCACTATCCTTCGAGAGGAAGGCATATAACAGCTGCATCCTTTCAGTACTTACCTACGGAGCAGAAACTGGGCTTACAAAGAGGGATCAACTTAAATTGAGGACGAAGCTGTAACATATGGAAAGGAAGATGATAGGTGAAACCTTAAGAGACAGTAAGAGAGTAGTGTGGGTGAAAGAGCAAACGGGTGTTAAGGATAGCAGTTGAAATGAAGAAGAAATTTGTATGAGGCCAGGCACGTAGCGTGTAGGCAGCATAATCGCTGGTCATTAAGGGTAACTGACTGGTTTCCAAGAGCAGGCAAACGCGTGAGGGGGAGACAGAAAGTTAGGTGGGGAGATGAGATTAAGAAGTTTGCGGGTATAACGTGGCAGCAGCAAGCACAGGACCGGGTTGATTGGCGGAACATGGGAGAGGTGTTTGCCCTCCAGTGAGCGTTGTCAAGCTGCTGATGCTGCTGCTGCTGATGATGATGAAGGTTACGGGCACTTCAGAGGAGGCATTTTCCTACAGTCTAGCCAAAGATAAAACGTCATTTTATACGAAGATCATGTTGTCTTCAAGCAATGCTTTGTACAAGCACAAATGCGATTACGCATAGCACCTACTTCGCTATATATTTGTTCTCCTACTTGGGGTATACAAGCAAGAATGGCTCTGTAATCTAAAACATTTTGATGCTTTTGCAAATATGGCTTGAAATTACAGGGCGAATAAATGGTGTCTGCGTATCGCCATGAAAACAACGCCATAGTGAATACGACAACATCGCATGTTATGTTGCACGTTGAGCCTGAACGTAATTTCGGGAAGGCACGGATCTACGTGACACCCTTGAGGAATCTTGTCCCGAGGGTGCTCGCCGCCACGAGCTATAAAAATGGTGTTACGCCGCGAACACGCGGAAAGGAAAAAGAAAGAGGGAGAAATTTTAATACCTCACGGAAAACCTCACTCACGCAAAGTGAACCGAAAAATCGAAAACGACACTACCGTCAAGTAAGCTTCGATACCAAAGGGGGAAGCATGACTGTACAAACACCAATATCATGCTTTGAAATAAATAGAGAAAGAAAAAAAAAACCTAAGGATTCTCTCTCTACTCAGCGTCTTAAAGTATCTTGTGGCGTAGAGAGTACAAAAATATAAAAGGGAACGTGAAGAAAAAAATTAGGCTCGTATTCTTGAAACAATAAAGTCTAGAGAAGAAAAGCCAGCGAGGGGGGGCATATTGAGGAAGTCTTTGGGGCTAGAAAACAGCGAACTGTTTTTATTTTGACGAGCGCGCGGCATTTTGTCGTCGTCCGTCGTCTTCCATTGTGGTGCGTGGTTCTCTCTTGGCTTCATTACGGAAGCCAGGGACTGCCACCCGCACGCCACGCCACTTGCCATGCTCGAATATTGATGAGGCCTTCCCAGTCCCGTACGCTGGAAAACTGGCAGTTTCTGAAGGCGGCGCCTGCTTCCCGAACCGTGCCTAGAGGGCTTCGATGGTGGAATGAAACATTTATGCCGCGCAAGAACAATTCCTCGGAAAGGTACTGCCGCTCATTTTGATCGTCGTTTATCTTTATATTTTCCATGCTCGTAATACTAAACGGCTTATGCCTTCTATCATAGGTCTCTTTTTATGTGTATTACGCAGTTTTTGTTATCCTGCATGCAACTGCTGTCCGCGGTGAAATTACTCTTCTCAGTGAAAGTATATTCTCAGTTTACGTGCTTTATGTTATGAACTCGATGCGAAGTTGGGTTGCAGAAAGAAGATTAGTGTTAAACGACTTTTCAGCTAACTGTCGCATCCCTCTCGCAACTAGAAGAGTGATGGGACATTAATTTTCGATTAGAGCCAGTTTAGCTCACGTTCGCAAATTTCCAGTTACGGTAACTTTATTTTTCCACTAGGATTTATTGCCGCTTCCGTCAGCGAATAAAATGCGGTGACTGTGTGTCGATTTCTAGTCATACGAGAACCTTCGTTTCATGTTCAGGTTGCTATCAACGTTCATAGATTTTGATATCTGTTACGGTAATTGTGGGAAGCTACGTACCGGTATCCATCTGCACGGGAAGAATAAAATTAAACCATAAATTTTTCACCAATACCACACATTATGGGCAAAAACAGCGCGCACATGGACGGGATGAAGAAAAGATAACACAACACAAGCGCAGACTCCCATGTGGCACCGTTGGCAATCTGTCTTCGCCCTGCCACACGTGTGGGTGCACGCCCTTGTTCAGTGATATGACAGTGCTCATCAGACACAGTGATCAGACGACAAAAGAACTCGTGGAAGCCTTCCACATTAAAAAGGAAGGAGAGTCATGCCTCTGCCAAACATCGGTATCTTTGCATGAAAATGAAGAAAACCTAAGCAGTAGTATGTTCGTCTGACTTGATCTGTTGTCGCGCCTGCGCAGTTTCCTCAGCATAAATTTTTTTTCTATTTGCATCGTTATGGTCCCTCGCCAGTTCCTCTGCGCGTGTTCATTATGTTTATCTTAAGTGTTGAAGTAATCTGTATACTCCAAGAAATCACCACTTGAGAGTCAGCGCTTGTGTTTTGTTGCCCTTTCTTCGTCCCGTCCGTCTGCGCGCTGTTTTTGCCCATAAGTATCACCAACTAGCCCAACTTTCGGTCTTGCAGCACACATGAGCAGGGCTTACGTAAGGTATAAGTAATGAATGAATGAAAACAACATAGCAAGTAGATTTCCCTGATCCGAATTCACAGAAATCCCAGCAAAGGTTTCAATTCGGTAGCTGTACGGAACTATATCCGTCCGGCAATTGTAATTCGAATAAGGGCAGATCAGGATGTAATCTGGAATCACCCTGATCCAGATGTAAGGTTGTGTTTAGCTCCAGCCCGCAACCTCTTCTTCGACCAGGCTCTTACTGTGGACATAGGGTGATGAGCATACGATTACTCCGTGACTTAAATTACGCAGCCACAATGTCAATTCGACGTTTCTGCATAGGTTATTTATGACGCACGTGTGCATATGCTCACGTCCGTGTCATCGTGAAGTGAGATAAGACCCACATTGGCGTCAGCAATGAATAATCACAGTTCAATACTTTCAAGTGACTTCGAACCACCATCGACCTGACAACGAAATTGCACCCTAAAGCAGGATACACCTCAATCACAGTAGTTTTGCCTAAGCAACGAGAGTAGTTAAAGACATTGTTCAGCGGAACTGTTAAAGGGGTCGTGAAAGAAAATGAAGCTGCCCAGTTGTAATTTTTACTGCCTGAATAAGCATCGGGCATGCCGATTCTTAAGTATTTCGGTGAAATATTAAGCCTATATTTAATCCTATTTGAAATCCTATTTGATTAATCCTGTTTGAAATCCTAGCATTCTCGCCATCTTAAAACGACAATGCGCCATCGCCGGCTGCCATAGGCACTAGAGAGATGACGTAATCCAAGGATATTTGCAATTGTAATCGCATCGTTAACCTTCGCTTGCTCTAAAGTAATAAATTTATATTCAAGCTAAGAAAGAATAAAATATTACAGCAATTTTTTTAGCCCGCAGTAGCGCTCGTAGTCCAAAAGCCGATTGGGTTCTAATCCCGATGGAGGAATATGAGAGGTGTCTTAACGGTGCATGCATTAACTTGTAGCAGTTTCCGAAAGGTGGCGCGCTCGTCTGGGCTTTTTAGTTTAAGGGCGATACATGAGGGTGCACGCTGTGAAGGCTCGTTTTGTAACTTTGCATAACAATCAAATCATCTTTGCGTGCATTAGCGTCGGATGGTCGGCACGGTTTTTAAGCGTGACGTCTTTACTGCACCACTGTCGAAACGGCATGATGCTCCGAACCTCGGTTAACTAAGGCTCAATGGGCCTCGCTGCGTCGCCATGTTTTCTCGATGACAGACTTTTGATTGGCTGACCTAATATGAGGTGAGCTGTATAGTTGAAGGGAACGCGGACTGGGGAATCGAATTTGTTCTTCTACAGCGATTAAATGAACCCGGACGATAAAACAATTCGAGTTATAGTATTGAATGGGCGGCCACGATTCCTAGTACACAGGTTGTTGAAAATTTTCGAGAAGTGTTTCACGACCCCGTTAAGCTTTTACAGCGAAAGCTGTTATGAGATCACAACAAGGTTCGTTTCTGCGCCGTAGTTGTCCGCCGCCGCTGCCGCCGTCGCCGCCACCGCCGGTGTCCGTAACCAATATCGCACGAAATAAGAAAAAAACTAAACAAATAAAAAAAACACCTACGACAGAACGGGAATCGAACCCGGGTCCTCTGCGTGGCAGCCCAGCACTCTACCACTGAGCTACCCCGCTGCTTGAAACTGCGGTGCAAACTGACCCTATGCAAGCTTCATGTCCGATAAGGAATCGCGTTAATGTGTGTTTTAAAGCGTTTTAGAGCAGTAAAGTAAGAACCAGGCGTCACGCAATGCGAATTGCGTAACGAGTGGGTTGTTCAATGCCCCAACCCATTACAAAAGCCTGGGGCATAATTCTTCATCGTCGTCAGCCACAGCATCAACAAAGTGCACATAATGCGTCACAAGAGTGTAGCGGGTACCGCGCTTTTCCGCATAATGACGAATAATGGCATAGTAGACGCTTCCCCACTACACAAAAATTATGACGATTTATGACGTAGTGGGTACCATGCAAGTGGGCTTGTAGTAGTTGCCCCAAGAGTGTTTAAAAAAAGGTTCAGAAAGGTCGCTCTCCCAGCTTTCGCTGTGACTGTGCTGCGCGTTCCGCGCAGGCCTGGCGGTTTTTCTTATGCCATGTGGCGACATCAGAATACTATCATCATCATGAACCGGTACGCGCTCTCCTCGTCCTCTTCATCTTCTGCCTCGTTCCCAGAACGCGTGTGCCGATTTATCCAGCGTGGTTTGCAATAACTTTCATGGACTAGTGGAGAATAACAAAAAGAGCGAGGGAGAGAAAGAAAGAGTTAGACAGAAAGAGAAAGATAGTAATAGCGAGAAAGAAAGGAAAGAAAGAGAGAGAAAGGACAGAAAACGAGAGAATGAGTACAGATAGAAAGAAAGAGAGTAATAAGGAGACGGAAAGAAAGAGGAAGACACAAATAGAGACAAATAAAGGTAAGAAAGGAAGAAAATGATAGAACGACAGATAATTACATGGACAGAGAATTAAATAGAAAGAAACAGACTCGAAAAGAGATAGAAAAAAGAAAGAGCAAGCATAGCCATTTATATCATAGTATCGCAAGGGGTTGGAGAGGGCAGTGGGGGGTGAGGAGATGGAAAAAGAGGAGGACAACGCCACAAGCTCCGCTGCTTCCTCAGTCTTAACACCACTTGAGCTTAGCTGCTCCCATTTTTGTGCAAGCCTCAGTTGAGTTGACTCGCAGCCCGCCACGAAAAAAAGATTCGATGCAGCTCCTAGTTTAAGGGTGACTTTGTAGACTTCATTCTACTGAACGAAGGCATCACGCGAGATTTCTTGTTTGGTGCCCCAACGTCATAAGAATTCCGCGAAACGTTCACGGCTGACCGATCTGTGATGCATGAACAGTCTACGATCTAGTTAGCGATGTATTCATGAAGGCCTCTTTCAAAAAAGTTCAGATTGCTGGAGAAGCACAGCCACTTGTGAAGCATGGTGTTTGGTAGTCGCCACATATATTAATGGTTATAGCATTCATAGTTATATCCGCGATTGGATGCATTATAACAAAGGAACTGCTAAAATATAGGTGCTATGAACAGAATCTTAAACTACTACAATGTGTTAACATTGCAATTGAATTCTGCGGAATCCCGCAAGGTGGCGGAAGGGTTAATAAAGGGAAAATAGACAACCACCCGTTTGTAGCACGAAGCCACAAGGAAATCCGTACGGATTTCTCAGAAAGAAAAGCTTCTTAGTTGCCGAAAAATTCGTCCTGGTCCGGGGTTCGAACCCGGGACCAACGCCTTTCCGGGGCGGTCGCTCTACCAATTGAGCTAACCAGGAAGCTAGCAATTGGCAGCGCGAGGGCGAATCCATCGACAACTCGAAGCACATGGACATAAGTAATGCATTACTTCTGTCCATAAGCTTCTGTCCATCTGCTTATGCGACATTTCACGAAAAGGTCGCATAAGCAGTTCACAAACCTCGCGTAAAAACCGCTGACACGACAATCACCTGATAAAAAATCAGCCGATCCCATGCCTTGTGGGAATCGGTTTCATGTGAAGCAGTCAGCGAGTATTTCTATGCTCCATTTTTTGGTTTTGAGTCGAGCGTTACGACGTGGATCAACGTGTTTCTCTAAGTGTAGTAGTTGTGTGCACATCGTGGGCTTACCAGGCACGTCGACTACACTGGCGTTTAAGGGGTAACGGGTAACTTATGGTCTGACGTAACGTCAGCATTCATGTTAGAGCATACACGTCAGTATTGTCCATACAAACTGGACTTTACAGTGCGACGATGTGAATATCACCCGTAACTCTCTAGAGTATTCCCCCGGGGTCGAGCAACGCTTGAATATAGCTTGCTGAATCATAGGAATACCAATGGAATGTTTATTGGACTGCTATAAAAGCGGAGCCAACACTGGAACCACGGACGTCAACCTGACATGATGCCTGTATCGTAGGAGTACATACGTAGTCTTTATTGCTTTCTTATAAAAAAAGTCACAGGTTGACCGCAAGGGTGAAGCAATGAATGCGATAGCAACAAATCCTAATGTTATTCGAAGCGAGGCTGGCAGCTAACTCTTTTGGATCCGATCTCACGCAACTCTACAAAACGCAGGTTTAAGAGCATACGGCCACTCCAGGGACACTGTTCGCACAATCACCTCGCGTTGAGAGCGGAGCACGTAGGAGCCAGCCGCCCGCTGTCGGCTGCTGAGATTGCAAGATAACACGTGCGTGCGCCTGCGACGACCGCGCTCGTAAAACCAAAGGTCGCCGTGGCTGCATGAGGGACACCCCCCCCCCCCCCCCCCTTGCGTCTTTCCGCGCTAGTTAAAGACGCGCGGGGTGTTTCCTGTCTTCTTGAGCATTCTCCGGCTGGTCGAACAGGCGGGGAGATCTTATCGCATACGCCTCGGAGTGACGGAGATGGGCCGGCTCGTTTGATATCCGCTTGAGCCGCGTTTGTCGCCCCCGCTTCCGCGCTGTTACCCGCGGGTAGAACGTACGATGCGCTGGGGGCATAGGTCGGCAAAACTTGTGGAGCTCACTCAGACACTCCTGAAATATAGTTTGCGTTTAGGGCTCACTCGGACTCAGACTCACCAAACATTTCCTAAGCCACTCACTCGGACTCACAATCACGAAAATTTTCATCAACCGGACTCACTCAGACTCAAAACTCACCAACACATTACTCATTCGGACTCACTCAGACTCAGACTCACGGCTTCATCTGAGTCTGAGTGAGTCCGAGTGAGTCGACTCATGAGTCCGTTAGCCTAGAATTAGGTTTTTTCAACCATAGTATCAATGCTATTTTACAACAATATCTCACGTAATCGGTGCTCTTGGCGCCTTTTCATATAGTACCTTCGAATACGAGTTATGAGTGCTCGCAAACCAGTAACGTCATTTTTCTTGAAAGAGATAACAAAATAAGATATATTTATCAAGAACTTCCCTGAAACAGTTGTCGGGGGGAAGGTCAAGGCAGCCCCCTACGTAATTCGCGCCTCATCATTAAATATTGAAATGGTGTATGAATGACACTGTTTTGGAATACGAGTGAGCAGATGTGAGTGTAAACGTGAATCCAGTTAAGGCTGATAGCAATGCTGAAAATAAGTAGATAGGACCATAGGTCGGCAAAAAAAAAAGTGGAACTCACTCAGACTCACTCAAGAAATATATCTTGCGCTTTGGACTCACTCGGGCTCAGACTCACCAAAATTTTCCTGAACCGAACTCACTCGGACTCACACTCACGAAAGTTTCCTTCCACCGGACTCACTCGCACTCAAACTCAACAAAATATTACTCACCCGGACTCACTGAGACTCAGACTCACGGCTCGATCTGAGTCTGAGTGAGTCTGAGTGAGTCGACTCATGACTGAGTTCGCCGACCTATGGCTGGGAGATCTATCAATTTGGACTTTATACGCGAAATCACGGCAACGGCGATGGCGACGGCAACGGCAACGGCGATGGCAACGGCGACGGCAAAAACCCGTCGAGACTGTCCATATAATTGCTATCGCAATAATAAGACAGCCAGCACCACAACCACAACCGACGTTGCGCCGACATTACGCCTGCATAGGGTGTTTTTACAAAGCAGTTTCTCGACCTGGTGTGGCTCAGTGGTAGAATACCTGACTGCCACGCAGAATTGTTGGGTTCGATTCCCGCTGAGATCCTGGTTTTGATTCTTCGCATTCATCAAGTCAACGCTGCTGGTGTCAGTATTTTTTAACACTCTCGCATTTAAGTCACCCCTTTCTGTTGTTTTTCCTGGCTAGACAAAATGTCAATCACCTGTGGCTCATACCCGTATACCGCGGCCCGCGCTAAACTGGTGTGAGTCACAAGTGTCTGGAGGAAAGGTTTTGACGACGTCGTGATGGGATTTTCATGCTATTCATGTCACGACCAGACGTAGTATCCGTCAAATCCTCCTAGCATCCCATGCCAATTTTCGTCTACACCAACATAAGGCGATCACGAGAGCAGCCAAAAGCAGGCGGATAGATAGATAGATAGATATATAGATAGATAGATACATAGTAGATAGATTGTGACTATTAAATAACCGGTTATCTTAAAAGAGCCTAAAATGGATATATATATATATATATATATATATATATATATATATATATATATATATATATATATATATATATATATATATATATATATATATATATATATATATATATATAAACATACATGGTAGTCGCTTGTGACTCCAGTGAAATACAAGCAGTAACCAATGCCTACAAACCGCACCGCTTCCACGCGGCGCCGCTAGCGCCAGGTAGCAGAAAGAAAAGTTTGTCTACAATTGCTCTCTTGTCCCAACGCCCATTTTTCCTAGGGTAGCGGTCACGCAGCCGACTGATTGAGTTACCTGTAACACGCTTTCTTTCGCTTTCTTCTCACTTTCAGCTGCGTGGTCTGGTTTACAACGGGTGGTTGAGCACGGCTGCTGAGAAAAAGGTTGTTTGCTGCCTCGACGTTTTACCACTTGTTATGAACGTTGGCGTGACCCTTCCGATCTCTGCTTTAGTGTAGCCTCGCCGCCTTGTTATCCCCCTCCTCGGGACCTTATCCAATCGCGATGGTCCTTTACTCTCGCCACGCTCTTCGATCCCACCACCACGGCGCCTCACTTCTAGGTGCGCCAATTTCACTAAAATGCTTCTCTGTCTCTCCGGCCGCGTAGGCGAAACGCACCGGCGGCACTGTATTATATCCTCAGCATTACACGGTCACCGAGTGCCCGCGGCCGTAAGCTGAGCGTGAGACGAGGCCAGAAAGCGGGAACACGGGATAGGGAGCGAGGGAGTATGACAGAGGGTAAGGCTGGTTTGTATTAATAATTCCGCGGACATAGCGGCCTTCCCTAATTACTCAGCGCAACGTGATGCGAATAAGCACGCATCCGCGCGCGGCGTCTCCGACCGAGCCTCAAAAAAAAAAAAAAAAAAGAAGAACGGTTTGCGGCGTTTCTTTCTAGAGTGCCCCCCGCTCCCTTCGTTCTTTCGCGCGGTCTCAATCCCTTTTGCTTCGCGCACCACCCTTTTTCTCCCCACTTTCCTCCGTCCTCCTTCACCGCAATGCTTTTCGCGCAGTGTCTCCGTTGTCGTTATCGGAGGTGCGTAGCAAAGCAGCCGATTTGTGGCTTTTTGTACGAACTCCGGCGCTTTCTTCTGCCGTGAGCTGAAAACATTGTGTCCTGCTTAGAGGGGCACTAGCTGGCAGTGGTAGTATAGACTTCGCCGGCGTCGCCCGCTTTGTACGCAAGAACAGTAGGCTGCGCCCGTCGCATCGTGAGTTGCTTCGCTTAGGTGTGCCCACTCCCCCTTCCTCCGAACCATTTCGCCTGTTCCACCACAACCATCGTACCTTCCACCCCGTTGGTGTTTTCGATGTCGCTTTTCTATTACACGCACGGCTCATTGCTGCCTTGAGAGTTAGTATCACCTGATCTCTCTTGTTTTCTGCTCGTTTTATTCGTCTCGCTGTCACGCTTGTTGCTTTACTCCACCCAAGTGCAAGCTGCTCTCCCCTCGAAAAGTGGGGCGTCGAGTAGGCGTGTGTTGCGCTATCGCGGCCCTCCCAGTGGGCCATTCTCAAGGGATGCTCGCCGTGTACGGCATTCGACGGGTGATCCACCGTTATGTAAGCGTGGTCAGGTAATTGCTTATGGAAGGCACGCGGGACATGGAGCTGAAGAGAGGGGGTCTTGCAAGCAGAGGGGAAGTTTGTGCCGAAGAAATCAGATGGTCCTTTGGCGTTGGTTTAACTTTTCCATTTGCGCTATCAGAGTGGAGGGCCAAGAGGAGAGAATACGGGTTTCAATACGGGTGCGAAGGCTACATGAAGAAGAGAGAGTGCGGCAGTCTACCCAAAATGATAATAAAAGGAAAAGCTTTGTAATCGACTTTCCTTAATCTGCGATAATGACACAAATAAGAAAGAAAACAATTTAACAGACCACTTCCGACAAAATTAACTACCTCTGTAAGTCTCCCAAGGACGCAACATATATATATATATATATATATATATATATATATATATATATTTTTTTTTTTTTTTTTTTTTTTTTTTTTTCAGGCGCTGCCGTAATTCATTCGTGGACGTAATTACCGTGCGCGACCGGACGCGAGCCGAGAGTGGGACGTGGGACAAATATAATTAACTGCCGTGTTTGGGTTTCGGTGTTTCAATGGGGCTTTCGTTTGACCCTATACCCCGCTCATGCATATACCTGGTTTAGGCATTAATTTTTTTTTAATTTTATTGCTGAACACCTTTTGCTGAGTCAGGCGCGGATGTTAAATGGGGCACGACATGCGTAATTTAGTGTCTTGCAGTGCTTGTGGAAACATCACGCCTTTTTTTTATTTTTTATTGTGCAGAACGTTCGTTCAAGTCAGTGCACCATGTTTAAATAAACAAAAGGACACTTTGTACATTCCAAAGTGTGTTCGTCGAAAGTGTGTGGCCATTCCACTGATTATGCCATGTCTTTTTTCTTTTACACTTTCAGTGTGATTCAGGTGATTGAGGTGATTCAGGTTAGGTTCTACGTTTTTGCTAGGTTGTTGCTAGGGCTTGATCGTGGTGATACTATGATGTTTATACGTTGATTCTCAGCGCAGAGAGGTTCGAGTTAAACCACAGACAGTCACAGACGCGACAAGGTTGCCCAAACTCCAGAGACAGGAACTCGTGCTGAAACCAAGCGCTTTGATAGTTCTACGGGCACGTCGTGATTAGCGTAGGCTTTCCATCGCTTCGGGGTCTTCTCGCAGCCGCCGTTGCCTTCTGCGTTCCCTAGTATTCTCTCGCTGTACGCCGTCGCTTCAGATCCATTTCTTGGGCTAGCTGTTGCTTTCTTCATATTTAGGGGACCAGTGGTGACTAGTGGGATTTACGCAATTTGTGTGGCACTTACCCGTTTAGCACAAGATTGATGATGCCATTCAGGTATACGAACTTATAGATAAAACAACGCACATAAAATGAGAAAATGAATGTCGACGAAACTATATCTGTAGTGACATTCAATGACCTACTTCATTATTGCTTATTAGTAAAGCCGTTGTATGCATCATGTTAGTAAATGTCATAAGCATCACGTGAGCAATCTGATGAGGTACTCTTGTACGCTCATATCTCTCTAGTGGAGAAATATTCCAATTTGTTGCTATCTCATTCATTGCTTCGCCCTTGCGGCGAAACTGTGACTTTTCTCTCTTTTTATATATTTCTTTCTGTCTATCTCTTTCTTTCTTTCTTTCTTTCTTTCTTTCTTTCTTTCTTTCTTTCTTTCTTTCTTTCTTTCTTTCTTTCTTTCTTTCTTTCTTTCTTTCTTTCTTTCTTTCTTTCTTTCTTTCTTTCTTTCTTTCTTTCTTTCTTTCTTTCTTTCTTTCTTTCTTTCTTTCTTTCTTTCTTTCTTTCTTTCTTTCCTTTTTCTTTACATCTCTCCTGCAAATCGGCGCACCTGTTCGGGGAGCGAAGCACAAGATGAAGAGTGCGTGCCGGTCATGGTGATGATAATTCTGGGTCACGACTTTTTAAGCCGAGTTAGAATAGCTTGACTGTTAAAAAAAATTATGTATGCTATATGTACTAAACTCTCAGTTATTTGATGTACTCTTCTTGCACATCACTCTAAGAAATAATCGAGTAAAAAGGGTGTCTTTTCGCTACACAACTATAATCGTCATCCACCCCGCGTACTTTCCTGGCGTTATCACCGCCGTCCCAGCACTTCCCGGTCACGAACGCCGCGCGCGTTATCGGCGTGACATAGCATTCTTGATAGGAATGTGCCGAGAGCCGGGTTTTCAAGAGAGGAAACGTGAGCAAGCCAGATGACAATTATTGCAGTGTAGCAGAAATACTCCCAAAATACTCGACTTTTTCTTAGAGTGATTTATGATATATTTGACGCCCTTCTAAGCTGACATATTTTCGATGCAGGCAGTGCAAGAAAACTAATATTGCGTGTGGGGTTAATGAAGAACGATTAGTATGCAGTAGTCTAACGTGTGAACATTTGCTCACGATATTATGAATGAACTAGTCGTCTGTTTCCATCGTAAATTACGTACAGCGATTCATAAAAAGGGAGATAGTATGACCTCGGTTTTCTTAAAATCAGGAATATAAAAATGATGCTCCTAGAGTCACATTTTACTGTGTCCAGAATGAAGTCCAGGTGGCAGTTTGAACGCATTCAGCGGTGCCTGTCCAATCGACTTCAGCGTCATTTGTTTGCATTGGTGTGTGTGTGTGTGTGTGTGTGTGTGTGTGTGTGTGTGTGTGTGTGTGTGTGTGTGTGTGTGTGTGTGTGTGTGTGTGTGTGTGTTTTTTTTGTTCTTTCATTTTCGTAAATATGGAAGTAAACAAGATTAATACTACAGTTCTCGAATGCCCGGTTTGTCGCACGCAGGTGATCCTCCTGAAAAGTGATCAACAGCGGTCAAAGCCTTGAGCAACGGTGAGATACGGGACAGTGAAATAACCTACACGAAGGCAAAAAAAAAAAAGAAAAATAAGCAATGACTTAACACATGTGCACTGTGGATTTTCGCTTGAATGCTTATTGGGCCAGGCTTTGAGGCCGAAGCACGGGGACGATCGAGGGTCACGCGCACATTGTCTATGGTGCGAAAGTGGGCAGCACCTAATGCATATTGCCGGAACTCATTAACGAAGAGCATCTCGGAATATATGGCCTCATTAGTACATCAGGACGGAAGGAAGTTGCGCGTAAGGGCGTACTGACCGGCTACATGCCGCCCATCAAATTCGATTAATGCGGTTGTCCTGCGGTAGGCGGGCTTACGAGTGAAGCGTGTTGCGTAACTTCAAAGGCAATCTGGACGTTATTTATGCGTTCTACCTTGATTGATGGGACACAGCGCATCGATGTTACACTGCGCCCTGTGGCATGGTCGGCGAAACTCGTACCAGTAAACATACCCAGTCGGCTAAAAAGCTAAACATTCCAGGGGAGTGCGTTGTAATGAGTTATGATTTACTGCAGGTTCAGCGAAATAAGGTCAAAGCGTGACGTCACTGCGAGGGTGGTACCTATTGTTGACTTGCTTCATTTCACGAGTCTACTATCGTTTAACTGTTTCGCATGTGTGGCGAGTCTCCCAGCATCTTGTCAGGGACGTTGTTCTTATTGAACAGCTTGCATTTTTTTTTTACTGTGGAGCAGTTTAAGGGACCACCCTGTAGTGGTCTCATGTCTCGCGTTGGCGCCACGAAGGTCCCACGTTTGATATGCGTAAACCGAGCAAGCTGAACGTTTGAAACGACAGCACTTGATTGCCCGTGAACAACAGCGTCGCCCAAGAGCTAACTCGTCTGTCTGAGCCAGCGAAGCGATGGCGTCGGGAATCGGACACAAATCTACGGAAGAGAGAAGCGGAGGCGAAACGCCAGCGCCGGGAGTTGGACGCTCTGCTCTGGGAGCAGCAAACGGTAGAAAAAGAGTAGTAAGGAGACCACGTTACAGAAAACAGATGATCGCAAAACACATCAATCAAAGAAAAAAAAAACAGAGAAGGATAGAAAATAGACATAACACGAAAAGAACAAAAAAGAGCTCATAAACACAAGAAAACAACAAAAAAGAGCGGATGAACAGATTTTCTTGGCTGGTTCACCCGGTATACTAGTAATTTATACAAACATGATGGTAAATATTTATTCCGGCCAAATATAAAATTAATTCAGCACATACATACACGCATACGTACATACGTACATACATAAATGCGTACATACAAACACACTCACAAACAGTCTGATTAGTTAGCTTTTAGCACCTGCGAAAAATATCCGGGCATTTGAAAGCAATGCTATCTTGCAGCGTAACAACCACTTTGCTAACACTTTCCAGAAGTAAAAGCGAAAATGAATTTCCTCAGTTTCTGGTCTGAACAATTTTTTATTCATCTATTATTAATATTTGCAATTTTTGATTCATTAATACTCCTTTATTCTTTAAATAGACGACATCTAACCTAATACTTAAGAATTTCCTCTTAAACTACCCGGTTCATGGCCAATCTCCCATCGTGGGTGTGTGCCACGGTTCTAAGGTTCTACTCTACTCTACTTACACCCGACTAAGTATCAGCTCTTCCCACTTACGCATTCTGTGTTCTCATATTTGTTGCCAAGCAGTACAGCCTCATCTGCGAAGGTTAAAGAAAAATAATTTGAAAAAAAATACCTTGAGCGCCTCTGAGTACACTTCTTCACCCCGAACTCTCATTTTGTGCGGGCCGAATTCCACCTCGAAACCATGCGCCGTCTTTACAACCAATCGTATTCGCCCTCCATTTCCTTCGTGACCTCACGCATCCCACTTGAAGACAAGCCTTTCGTCGTCGTGTACTCTTTCTCTTCGGGCTTGTTTCTTGCCGCGAGGCTATATAAAACGCCGCTTGGTGACCCCAGCCCTCTTTTGCGGGGCCCGCCCTCTCCCTGAAAGCAATTTCATTTCGTTCCTCGTGCACACAACCGCAGGCGACGCTAAATATACTTCAAAGAGTTCGTCCCCGTCCCATCCAGTTGCATGTGCAAAATATATTCCGGCAAAACATCTCGGGAATGCAAGCATAAATTTAGAAAAAAAGAACGCCTGAAACGAAGCGTCCTCTATTTGCGTAGCAGTTAGAACAATAGACTTACAAACTCGAGATTCCTTCGTTTTTATTTTCTAGCCCCCGTAGTGAAAAGGCGCTCGCAAGTTTATATGATTGTATTATAAAAATGAAGCTTATCAAAAATGTAGCAAGATCATAAAGCTTTCCTCAAAAACCACGAGTGAAACAAAATGTTTTCTTCAAAACGCCAACTTTTCCACTTCGTCAACCCATCGCCCATATCTAGGCCGTAAACCGGCAATGTCAAGGAAACAAAGATTGCAAGCGTAAGTGAAAGAGAGGGAGGGAGACATTCAAATTACTTTTTCCCATGCTCTTTGCAGCACAGCAGCTTCGCTTTGCCCTCCTCGATTCCCTGTGTGAGCCTCTAACACTGTCTCCGCCAGCCTAGCGCCGTGCTGCGGAGCGAAGTCGCAGTGGAGTTCATGGTGATGGGGGCAATTGTGCGGAACGCTAGTTCCTCGTGACAGCAGCCTGTCTACCATACTTGTAATAGCCAGACTGTCGCTCCCTCAGCTGGAGCGCGTTCCTTGTTTTTGTTATTCTGACGGCACTGTACACGATCGCGAACGAAGCATTCACAAAAGACGTGATCCATTAGTTGTTGGTTGCTTCCACCAACGACCCAGCCTCCTCCCCTCCCCCCACCACATTCCCTCGAACGCTCCGCTGAAGAGAACCATCGTCCTTTTCTTCTAGCATCTCATGTTGTACGTTGACTGAAACCAAAGTAAACTATGTGAGCGTTATTAAGATTTTTCCCCGCATCGCAAATCTCTTGGAATAAGATGCCGCCCTACATGCGCCATTACTGGGGTCGAGTAGCTGGCTGGCTCCCAGTGCAACGTCATGAACTAGAACTAGAACATGAAAATGATACGTTATTTTTGACATGCATGGAAACGCCTTTTATAGCTCTTCAAGAGTGGAGAAACACAAAAGCGAAGGAAAGGTGACATCCAATTTGTTTATTTATTATCAAGCAGCTAACTAAGCAATAAGATTAGCTGTCATTACAGAAGAGAAATAGTAGAGATGGAAAGACCAGGAGGTTAATCAATTTAGGACAACCAGTTTGCTACCTTGACCAAGGGAATAGGATGGGGAAGGATGAAAGATGGAGAGGAAAGAGAGAGAAAGACAGCACATAACAGCACACACGCAGTCAGTCACAGTCCGTCACACTTGCGTCGTACGCGACATCACTGTCGCTGTCACTTTTCGAAGTTCGTTTCTTTTAGAAACCTAAGCAGTGTCTTCGTCACCTTCAGGTGCGATGTCTTCTGTCGACGACATTTAAGAATGGTTTCAACAGACATTCGTATATTTTCAAGGTGCGCTTGTCATTAGAATGTAGGTTACAGCGAGGGTTTTTCTGCCGTCACCGGAAGTGCTGTCACCGGATGTTTGCGACTAACGATGGCTGCTCATTTTTTGCTGCGCACAACGGTCCCTTAGGACTCCGCTTCCGGATTCAGAGATCAAATAACAAAAACGTATTAGCAGCTACAAATTGGGGTGTGGTATTTGCACACTGCTGTACAATCTTATGAAAAAGTGTACATATCATTGAGATAAATAACCGTTTGTGATGAATTCCTACAATTTCCTTGCATGTGATAACTCTCTCTCTCTCCAGACAGAAAACATACTTCGGCGTAAACGCTTTATATGGCCTGCCTGTTGTGTCTCCTATCTCTAAACAAGGGCTGAGAAAAGGCACGCCACAGATTCAACGCATCACATGACTTTTGTGTTTGATGTTGTGCTTTTTCTGTCGCTGTGGTCGCCGTCGGTGTTATTATTCGAGTCTTGAGAACGACTTTCCAATCACAGCACAGCACGCCGTCTATACTCGTTTTTATGACATCTGCTTTGTTCGGTCGTAAAGCACACGATCGTGTTTGTGATATCTCATAAACACCGAGCCAGGGAAAGTGTGTCATCCAGTAAGAGAGGCAATATATCCCGCACGAAAGCAGGTGCGGGCTAGCTAATATAATGAAAACCACGAAAGTGGCGTAATAAAAAAGCATGCCTGTGCTATATAGCAGTGACTGCGCTTAATGTTTAAGCAAAATATTTCCTTCCAAAACACTAAAGCAAACAAAGAGGCTACCCGCCCAGATAACGAATGTGCCATAGATACGAGGCGTGGTGCGTTCCAGCGTGCATCGTGATTTGCGGATTCGGGTATACGCCCTGTTAAAGCAGCATGAATTTTTAAACTGGCTTTCCAGGCCACAAGCAGCAGGCGAGTGACAAGGCGTATGGCGGGACTCCACTGCACAGGCCTCACCCATCTCAAAAACACGTTGGAAGGCTATTCTGTGCAACAGCTATCGTCAACTTTTACGACAGTCCTTCTTTTTTCTTTTTCCTATCCATCTTTGTGTATTCACCAGCAACCTTATGATTGGACCTTGTCACCTAGACACGCGACGCGTGCGCAGCGAATCACCCGTTAATGAGATAACTAATGAAGTGAGCGCCCGGCGTACGCCTCCCTAGTTCTGTCGTCACTGGATTGGATGGCTCAGCCAGGCGCGGACTGCGTTACCGGTCACCGCAGACAGTGGCGTGCAAATTTTATCGTGCGCAGGGATTTCCTGGGGTCTCGCGGCTACTTTGTTCTGCTGCTGGCACTGCGGCGAAGCTGTCGTACGGGAGAACGACGGGCGTGGACACAACGCACTGTGTTCATCACAGTAATGAAAATAAGCCCGAGAGCACGTACTTGTTTTGGTTCTTTAAGCTCCATTGTTTGTTCGCTACTGTGTTGGTCATCTCGTGGCAGTAGGTGGGTAGTTGCTTCTTCTGGTTATGTCTCGTTTATTGTGTCACTGTTTCATTGCTTAACCGTTCTGGCCTTGGTGCGGATATGAGCAATGTGCAGCACGTGCTAGTTATCAAAATTTATATCATGATCCGAATGCACAAGGTACAAAAAGAAGGAGAGAGAAATTTAAGCATCACGTTTTTGTTAGCCATATGTCCAATTTCCAGTGGCCGTACAAGTGAAAGCCGCAGAATACACGGGGAGGGGGGCACGGGCTTCAAATTATGCGTATTTAAACTCAAGCATCTGTACACGCTTTGTCAATCGTAGAGTACAGACGAAAGTGGTCTACATTACATATACACCAAATAAATACTTATTGCTTAACTACGTAATAACTGACAAGTTCGGAAACTTCTGCATACTAGCATTTGCTTTCCTTAACAACGCTCAAGTCTAAAGAAAGATGGTGGGAACTTCTTTTTTGTTGTTGTCGTTGTGGCACGAAGAATGTGATTATGAACAGATTTCAAATTTCCGCGTTTTTTTTGTTTTGTTTTTTGGCGTCTAGATGTGTAAGCCCTCTACATAAATTCTAATGCAAGAAGTCCTCAGTGACCAGTATGTTGTGCATGAAATCTGCAAATATAATGAAACCCAGGAACAAAATGAACCAATGAACGGGAAGGTAAGTAGAAATCAGAAACAGAAGGTATTGATCCTCCCAACTTGTACCAGTATGTATACGTCCATCCGTCCGTACGTCCGTCCGTGTCGAGTGACCAATATAAATGTACGTACGGCGTGCGTACGCTTCGTTCGGCATGATGCTTGCGATGTGCTTCCAGGTACCTGAGCAGTGACTGGATCTCTCATTCCGTAAACATCCATGTAGATTTGAGGATGCAAGAGTACGAAAGGAAAAATGAAAGCCTTGTCGGGGAGATATAATATAATGGTGTATACCCGTGATGAGCGGTGAACTGTAGAGAAAACGTAGCTCGGAGCTACTGTGCCGGCAGGAAGCTTAAGCGATGTCGGGGATCCTTGAAGGGTGAGGAATGCGCGCTCTGAGCGACTTGATTTCTATGCCAGTTGCAAGTAGGTAGTCTCTGGCGATGGGGGGTTGTTCCGGATGCTGAGATGCCTCCAGCTAAACACAAACACATGCACAGACCTTGACCTGACGTGCTGTCGAAAGCATGTAGGTACGTTGTTCATGCATGCGTTCAATAAGTCTTGCAGATTTCAACTCAGATGCCCCATGACCAATGTCCCCGAACCAATGTTACCTGTAACGAATACCTGTAACGTACCTGTAACGAGCATTACCCAGGCGGAGCCCAACTTTGCCTAAACAGGAACTAATGCACTTGGAGGAACGGCAGAAATCTTCAAGTGAACGAATGAGGGGGTCACAAAAAGACGTGCTTAGTCTGCAACACTACACTTGAGGAAATAAAAATAGAGAAATATGAGCAGGAAATAGAAAAATGAAAGCAGGCAGTCATTTTGAGCGAACTCAAAGGTAAGTTTCCACAAACATCCACAAGCGTCAATACAATGCAGTCGACTTCATCAGCGCCATTAAAAGTTTTACGACTATGAGTGCAGAAGAGCATAAGAGTGCACGACAATCGCTTTCATAGCAACAATGTTTTGTTTCACGCAAGTGACTAGCCGCATGTTACAAAATTACATGTTCGCAAATTAGGCAATATCCTCTTTTGTTTCACACGTGACTGCTGCTTTCTGAGTGCCGTCTGAAAAGCGTCAAACCAAATAGAATAAGTACGCCTGGGATGCCTGGGCCATTAATTTAACGACGGCGCGGTCACTGCTTCTCTTTTCATGCTTCATTTCGTGAAACTCCTATCCGCCACAATTAGCGAAAGGTAAAGCCCCTTTGCGGGTGGTTAAAAGGCTGTCACGAAGCCGCGCGATTCGCTGATGATGTGGCTGTGCGCTTATTTCTTCCTCTTTTCTTTTGGCGTTTTTCAGCACGTAAAGACGATACACCATGCAGTTTGAGACCACTCCGTGGATGTTTCATAACAAGTTGGAGCGTGAGAACGCATCCTGACCGTTAATAATTATCTGTTCAGGTAAATTGAAACTACGCCGTCTTGAGTCGCCCGAGCGCAGTACACTTGATACGTGTGAACAATGCACGAGGTACTTATGTAACAAGAATAAATTTTACTGAGTTTTGTGAACAGCTGCTTCATCTGCGATCGCATACTTCTTCTTAAGTTTATTGGATAGACACGCATGTGTTATTATGAAAATCGGGAGCTTACTAAGGTGTCACTCCCACAACCGTTTAATTAATAACGTCAGCTCATATTTAAGCAAACGGAAAAAGAAAAATGAAGAAAAAAATTGGAGTCAACCCTAATTTGATTTAGGTTTCTGGCAGAGGCACTGAAGTCTTGGCGTTCCTGTGACCTGGTGCATTCCTTGGCTTAACTGTGTTTCATCGGGCTTGAAGAAGCGGTTTTCAGAGGTCACGTAGAACGAATCGCATGGTTGAGATGTGCTCCACCAGGTGCCTCAACGATCGCAGATGCTCACGAGAAAACTGTCTGCTCTTTGAATAGACTGATTTAGTTAACTTTCATTAATCATCTTGACAGTGAATTGGCCCTTATATTAAGTAAACTTATGCTCCAAGATCATATGTTCTAATATAACTTTTAACTTTCGGACCAGTTGCACTTCTTAGATCTCTTCTGAATATTCGCAAAACCGGGAAGTAAATGCCCTAACGGAAGTGATTGGAAGGGAAACAAGAGTGTTATTCGTTGCTTGCGCCACTAAAACAAATACACGATAGTTAACATGTGGTCACTTGGCGCAATGCTGTGCTTTTTCTGCGTGCATAACTGCTAAACATGTTTCGTTTTTCAGGCATCGTACGCATGTTAGTTTCGAGTTAACATGGGGTGCTATGCAGGACCGTCCGAGCTTATCGGGAACACGAGTTTTCTCCGAGTTCGCCCTATGGCGGTCAGGAAAGGAAGAGAGTGAGGAGAGCACGATAGCAGCGTTGATAAAAACGGCTATAAGAACGATCATGGCGTCACAAACACATGTGCGGCATTTGCGGCGGTTTTCAGAAGAACACCACGTGCGAACGCGTCAGCGCCTCTACTCAGTCAACATTTCATCATTTCCAGGGGCCTTGCTTCACGGCTGTGAGTGGTGCGTCATGAGCCCGGTGAAACTGCATGCGAGACATCGTAGCCACGTGATGATATGACCTTTAGCTCTGAGTGTGTTTGTGCATATGGTCTTTGCGATTAAGCTCATAGATGAATCGTGCAGCTCGGCGGTGTTGCGGCGTGAGCACTACTCCTCGGCAATAGCAAACGTGGTGGGCGGACCCAATCTTCGTCGCGGGCGTCTGTCAGTCAAACTGATTGACGCGCGAACTTGGGTACAAACTCGTTCATTCTGAGAAGGCCCTAGTTCAACTCGTGACTGTGATAGTGCCGCTGTGACTGTCAAGCGTTTCGTGCGGGGGACGCTAAGCAGGAGCTTGTTTGCATATAAAGTAATTTGGTCAGCTTGAACTACTTGTGCAAATCTGGAACCATCAGAGGAGCTTGTGATCACCTAATTTATTCTAGCTTTTTACGTGGCTACTCTACTTAGTCTGCTCAGCCTGCTTCAAAGTGAAGACCGCGTCAGTTCGGTATCAGTTATGATGATATTCATTTGCTTTTCATTAGCTAGGTCTTAATTACATGATAATGAAAAGCTCTGTCTTTACTGACGTCTTAATTAAAACGACATTAATTAACTGTTTATTTAGCAAGGTCTTACTATGAAGATAATTAGCATAATATATAGCATCATCCTGATTAGCATAATCTTAGTGAGTGAAGTCCTAATTAACTTAGTTTTAATAAGCGAGCTCCTAATTCGCGCCATGTTTCCATGGTGTTAATTACCTCGGTTTTAGAATCACACGGCTTTATTAGCATGGTCTTATTAAGGACGCCGCTTAATTACCTCGGTCTTAGCATAACTTGGCTTAATTAGCTTGGTCATAGCATGTCCTGGCCTAATTAGTTAGGTATACTGCCCAGCAATCTGCTAATCATCCGGGCACCCGCGCTCGGGGAGCGAGCAGACGATGAAGGCGACGAAGAGGTCTGTGCACCGGCCGCGAAACACGCTTGTATGTACAGGCATGCAATGATCATTATACATGTGACCTCGGCGATTAGCTCCGGCAGCGGTGTTGTAAGGCGCTCTGTTGGAACTAATCGCAGAGGCCACGGTGCTGATTGTTCTAAAGGATACTTGGTGCAGACATTTCACACCTGAAAATGAATTTAAACAGCCGAAACCTCTAAAAAATATGATTAGTAAAAGTTTCCGACACATTTCTTGCATGGGTACACTTCTGCACTCAGTGGAACGACAAACAAATGAAAGAAGATGCCTGCGGTTTGAAGACACCACCCAACGTCGTCGACCACCCTTGACGTGACGCCACGTTCCATCATAACCAATGGAACGCAGCGCGCGCTGAGGGGTGGATTTGACCTTTTCGTACTGTTAACTCATTCAAATGGGGGTGTCGCCAGAGCTCGGAAAGATTCCGAGTTTCGGCAAAATCGGGCCATCCTGCGTAGCACACATGCTCTTTATCAAACAAGAATGAGAACTTGGGAAAGGTATAAACTGATTTTGTATCTTTAGAAACGTTACTTCAGTTTACGGACGTAAAAGAAACTACGGCTAGAGTGCTCCAATGCCTTTTTATAGTTATTTTGTAGCAATCGATTGAAGGTTGAACACATTACTTCGAAAACTGCGCTTTAGTGAGAAACCTGGAGCAAGAAAATCTAGTTTCATTTTTACGCAAGATAAGCGTTGGCTCACGAAAGCACGCATGCAAGCACAAGAAAATGAAGCGCCAGTCAGCCTCAGTCCGACGTCCTAACACGCGTCCTCCATTTACAGGGTCATGGGTTTTACTCAGTTAACCTCGTGCACGCCGCACAAGAACAAAGCGCGCACTACTCCACCAGCAGCGCGGCCGTTCTCCAGCGCACAGAGGGATAGGTCACCCTTGGAGGCCTTGGGGAGGTTAAATAATAAATGTTATAATTTACAATCCTGCGCTCCCGTCCTCATCTGCGCACCGGGTTGCCTACTTTGCGCCCCCCTGTTCTCCCGTTTAAATATTCACCTCTCCAGGAAGCGCGCGGACGGCAGTGAACCGCAGTGGTGCTCTTTTGCTATTTATCATACGTGAGAAGTGAACCTTCTGGCGAAGCTTTTTTTCGTGAAGCTGCAGAAGCATGAAGAGAAAGCTTATAGGATGCGGCTTTTTAGAAACATAAATATCCGAGCCTTTGTTGGGCAGCTTGGCGCCGCTTAGGTCTCGTAGGATATCCTATTACCGAGTCTCGCGCGGTGTATGCGTTCGAGACATATCCACAGGGCGCCTATATTCTCGTATTTCTCTCTCGCTTTGTCTCTCTAGCGTACTCGAGTCGTTTACTACTCGGGCGAATAAAGCAGACGAAGTCTAATATTTCCAGCGGGTGGGTAAAGGCCAATGCTTCCTCTGTAAGCGATTCCTCGGTTACGCTCCGGTCGGTTACGCCGGAAGTTGATGCTCCGTTCATACACAAGTGCTCTTCGCTTATTAGGTATTTTGATAGAACTTTTGCATTTGGTTGAGATTCTTATTGTTCGCCGTCTACAGAAACAAACAAACGAACAAACGAACGAACAAAAAGAGAGTGAGAGGTGATTAAAGATGCGCCGAAACGAGATTGCTGAATAGAAACTTGCTTGTAGCATGATGCGTGTGCAGAAGGGTGTCGCGCCGCGACTATTTATGCACAACAAAACAAAAAGAAAGCCCGACACAGAGAACACTGATGCCCAATCCTGCTGACAGAAGCTGGTGAACACTATGAAAAATGTTACCACAAATTGAATTGCACAGATTCCCTCGAATGCCATGTCGACAATACATTCATTCAAGTGCATTACGACCGCTTTGTAACCGCCATAGTACACAGAGACATGTCCCGTTGTAACCATTTATATTTTCGGTTAACGTTAGATCACATGCCTGTGAAATTCATCGTGGTTGGACTCTTTAGATGACGTTCAACCGCTTCGCTGGCCGATCACGTCAGCTGGCATGAATGTCTACTCTCGGAGCGTGATCACCATTAGAATCATTCCGGTATCAGTCGCACATTCTCGCGTCCGCAAGGTGGGCATGGCTACGTGAGTCGGCCGATTGCGGAGATAATGCTCTTTATTGGCCAGAGACCAGACAGGCGCAATGAAGCACAGGCTTCGAAAAGGAAGCTGTGCTGATCTAACGCCGGCCATTTTGCTTGTTGATTGCATAGAGAACAAGGCAGAAGTTCAAGAGATGGTGAAGGCTTGAACAGAGGAAAAATCTTTGAACAGGTATTGTCGCTCAATTATGGGTTGTGGCTGGCTACAGTCAGATTCGTTGTTCAAAGAATTTTGATCCACAGAGAACAGAGTATTTACTACGGTTATATCGTATAACAATGTTACAGGCCTTCTGTTCCCTTTCTCCACCGCTTCTCTCGAGCTTGCCAGCCTTTTTATGTGTTCAAGTTGAAGTACTGGGACATAGATGGCACTCGTGCTGTTTTTTTTTTACTACGACGACAAGAATTTTCCACCAACGTAAAAACTAAGAGCTTCGCTGTAATAAAATGACATAAAAAAGCGTTAGGTGTTGGAGAATTCCCGAAGATATTCAGCTGTCCTTGACCTCCTTCGGGCCCCCTTTTGCCTTCAATATTTTCGTACTGGAAGATTCCCAGCTGTGCCCGCCCTCCTGCAGGTTGCGGGTTCTACCTATCTACTATAATATCGCAAGTCCGTTAATATTTGTCTTCCGCAGCATTGCCTTACTTTGGCGAGAACGTACGCGATAGTTGTTTTTAAGATAAACTCTCCCTAAAAAAAAAGAGAAACTTCGCTGTAGAAGTAAACTTTTCTTTTTTAATTTGAAGTGGCGCACGTACAGCTCAAGCATCATAGCGGCAATCACTCGGTGAGAAATATTGAGATCGTGGTCATGGTTAAGATGTCAATCTCATACTTGAGTTTTATATGCCTAGCTGTGTTTCAGCGAAATTTTAAGGCGAAAGCATTTAATGTCTCATGCTCACGTCCGTCCGGTGTCCGTCCGTCCGGTGTCCGTCCGTCCGGCGTTCGTCCGTCCGTCCGTCCGTCCGTCCGTCCGGTGTCCGTCCGTCTGTCCGGATGTCCGTCTGTCCGTCTGTCCGTCCGTCCGTCCGTCCGGATGTCCGTCCGGTGTCCGTCCGTCCGTCCGTCCGTCCGGATGTCCGTCCGTCCGTCAGTCCATCCGGATGTCCGTCCGTCCGGATGTCCGTCTGTCCGTCCGTCCGTCCGGATGTCCGTCTGTCCGTCCGTCCGTCTGGATGTCCGTCCGTCCGGATGTCCGTCCGTCCGTCAGTCCATCCGGATGTCCGTCTGTCCGTCCATCCGTCCGGATGTCCGTCTGTCCGTCCGTCCGTCCGGATGTCCGTCTGTCCGTTCGTCCGTCCGGATGTCCGTCTGTCCGTCCGTCCGTCCGGATGTCCGTCCGTCCGTCCGTCTGTCCGTCCGTCCGTCCGGATGTCCCCCCCCGTCCGTCCGGATGTCCGTCTGTCCGTCCGTCCGTCCGTCCGGATGTCCGTCCGTCCGCCCGTTTGGATGTCCGTCCGTCCGTCCGGATGTCCGTCTGTCCATCCGTCCGTCTGGATGTCCGTCTGTCCATCCGTCCGTCCGGATGTCCGTCCGTCCGTCCGGTGTCCGTCCGTCCGGATGTCCGTCCGTCCGTTCGTCCGTCCGGATGTCCGTCCCTCCGTCCGTCCGTCCGTCCGGTGTCCGTCCGTCTGTCCGTCCGTCCGTCCGGATGTCCCCCCCGTCCGTCCGGATGTCCGTCTGTCCGTCCGTCCGTCCGTCCGGATGTCCGTCCGTCCGCCCGTTTGGATGTCCGTCCGCCCGTTTGGATGTCCGTCCGTCCGTCCGGATGTCCGTCCGTCCGTCCGGATGTCCGTCTGTCCGTCCGTCCGTCCGGAAGTCCATCTGTCCATCCGTCCGTCCGTCCGGTGTCCGTCCGTCCGGATGTCCGTCCGTCTGTCCGTCCATCCGTCCGGTGTCCGTCCGTCCGTCCGTCCGTCCGTCGGGATGTCCGTCCGTCCGTCCGTCCGTTTGGATGTCCGTCCGTCCGGATGTCCGTCTGTCCGTCCGTCCGTCCGGATGTCCGTCTGTCCGTTCGTCCGTCCGGATGTCTGTCTGTCCGTCCGTCCGTCCGGATGTCCGTCCGTCCGTCCGGTGTCCGTCCGTCCGGATGTCCCCCCCGTCCGTCCGGATGTCCGTCTGTCCGTCCGTCCGTCCGTCCGGATGTCCGTCCGTCCGCCCGTTTGGATGTCCGCCCGTCCGTCCGGATGTCCGTCCGTCCGTCCGGATGTCCGTCTGTCCGTCCGTCCGTCCGGATGTCCGTCTGTCCATCCGTCCGTCCGGATGTCCGTCCGTCCGGTGTCCGTCCGTCCGGTGTCCGTCCGTCCGGATGTCCGTCCGTCCGTCCGTCCGTACGTCCGGTGTCCGTCCGTCCGTCCGGTGTCCGTCCGTCTGTCCGTCCGTCCGTCCGGTGTCCGTCCGTCCGGTGTCCGTCCGTCTGTCAGTCCGTCCGTCGGGATGTCCGTCCGTCCGTCCGGATGTCCGTCCGTCCGTCCGTCCGTTTGGATGTCCGTCCGTCCGGATGTCCGTCCGTCCGTCCGTTTGGATGTCCGTCTGTCCGTCCGTCCGTCCGGATGTCAGTCTGTCCGTCCGTCCGTCCGGATGTCCGTCTGTCCGTCCGTCCGTCCGTCTGTCCGTCCGTCGGTCTTTCCGTCCGTCTTTCCGTCAGTGGAATGGCCACACGCTTTCGCCGAACACACTTTGGAATGTACAAAGTGTCCTTCAATTTTGCATGTACGAAAAATGATGAGTGATTCACAGATAATGCCAAGCATTGTCCCGGTGTATCAGCTTGGGGTTATATATGCATGTTGGGCCGTTGTCTTCATTCACCGCAATCACGGAATTACATTCTGGTCACGCTGCCCCACCGCGTTTTTTTTCTCGGAAGAGCCACAAAGGCTTCCAACTTTTCAATTTTACTGCCACTATACGTGTTTATTGTCTTACGCAAACATTTGATGTTGGTGTTTGCTTACTTATCTCGAAACAACAAGAATAAAATTAGAGTGATGGCAATAAGTCTTTGTATTAAGTACAAAGAGGGAATTTATACTCCGTTTTGTTTTCTAGTGTCATAACCGTTATGTTCATTTACTTGTAGATGGCGACTAGACAAAATGTGTCTTACGTTGCATACAACCAAAAAATGCAATAAGTGACTTTATTGACATTTCGTTATTACGATACGCAGAATCTTATGAATGATTGCTATGCATGCTGAATATAAAGCACGAAATAACACAGAACTCCAAGCTTTCTAAATGAGAGTTTCAGCATTTAATCTAAGATGTGTGACAACGGTAACATGCACCCTCAGAAGTCTTTCTAGCAAGGTAACAAGATGCGAACTTTACTTTTCACCTACTTTATAAATTAAGCCAAAAGCCTTCCTTGCCTCCGTGCAGTAAAACCTTGATGCGTTGAGTGACCCGGCGACCGGATCACTGCGGAGGTGGGCAATATAATCTGGCAGGTGCAAACCTCATTTCCTAAATAGAGCCGCCTTCAGCAATGAACCGAAGAAGCCGGAGGCTCTCAAAGTAAACGGAGCAATATAATGTGCGGTAAAGAGTCGGAGGGGGTGCTGTCGGAGCTGAGGTACCTAAACTCACCTCACCGCAGTACAATGCGATGGCGAAAGGTGGTTTCTTCGTAAGTCATGGACCACAAGTTTGGCCACATTCTTCTTGTACACAAGGGTTAATAAGACATGCAGTAGACAGTGAGAGCAATATTACAGGGGAGAGTGGCACATATCTTGGAAAGAAACGGGCGCTATAGATGGCCGAGTGACGAGGATCGTAATTACGACGACTCTCCCGCAATAACAAGACAATGGAATACCTATCCCGCACCCATTTATCGGGGGGACAAAGGACTACAGAAAGGAAAGTATGGCACCTGTGCATCGACAACGCTTGTTTATATACGGGCTTGGTCGCTGTGAAAGTGTTCCGCGAGTCGCAGCAAGAGAGAGAGAGAGGGGGGGGCTAAGAGCTAAGATACGCGAGAGGTGCGGGCTCGTAGATTGGGAAGCCGAAAACAGCCAGTCAGAACGTCCACATTCACTGGCTCAAATATTTCGGTCATATAACTTTTTATGCTACCCCAATCGGTTTGTTTATAAAAGGATATGGAATCCAGCCTATGTTGTTTCTCACATGGGCAAGATGAAAAACACGAAGTGTGGCAAGCATCCCCGTTGCTTTCAAGACAACCCGGCCGTTTTCGACGCAGCTTTCTCTTCCTTCGACGGCCGAGAGCGCCTGTGCCGAGCTGTAAAGAGACCATAAAATAAAGCCCCGTCGTGGCAGTGCCGGCGACTCTCGACAGCAAAGTGCCGCTCCCCTATTTTTTCTGCCCTCGGAACTACTCGCATACGACGCCAACGTGGTAACACTATCAGAGGAGCGTATGCCTTCGAAAAGAGTGGGACGTGTATCGCGTACTGCACCACTGCGGTTCCATAGCAGCACCTCTACCCTAACTTCCCACCGTCGCATTACATACCCCCTGTCCTACAAAGCTGCGCCTGCTGTCGCAGAGTTCACCGCACCGTTTCGCCCTCTGTGGTTTTTCGGAACTATAGAATGTTGGATGAGAGCGGGTATCGTTTTCGGCGTAAACACGCTGTCACCCTGCCTCGAAGCAGAGTCGTTCAGTGGCTGCGTATACACTGCATTCCTCCCTTGTCTTTCAAGAACGACGCCTTTCGGTCTTTTTAATAGCAAAGCTGTTCTAGCTCGGCGTAAAATGTCTGTCGTGACCCAAACACTATCATTATGTTCTACAAAAATTTGCCCAAATCCCACTGCTCACCGCTGATAAACTAAAAAAAGAAGGCGACAGGCGGCCGACACCAATTGAGATTTCTAGACAGACGTAACCAGTAATTGAGAAAAGCTTTATTAACTGTCGGCATCAACGCGGTGATAAACACCGTGGCTGCTTGTATCAGCTGCGCACAATCATCTGCACAGAGTGCTTCAGTGGTAAGTAAAATGAGAAAACATCAGGGGACGGAAAAGGCAGCGAAGAATTTTCTTCGCTGCACTATTGATACTATACAAGGCCTTGTGCCTTGTATACAAGGCCTTACCAGGCCTTGTGCATTATCGTATAGCAAGGGGGGTAGAAAATCAAAGTGAAGGTGAGGAGGAGATTAGTGAGGATGCGGAGGAGGAATAGGTGGAGGGGAAAGGTTAAAGCACAGCCTATCATTAGAAGGAGTGAAATAGAAAAAGACAAAGAGAGACTAAAAGAAAAAGGAAGAAATATGTAAAGAGAAAAAAATAAAGACAGAGGAAGCAAGCGAGAAGGAAAGAGAGAGACAAAGAAAGGAAACAGGAGAAAGAAATAGAAAGAAAAAGAGAGAGAGAGAAAGAAAGAAATTGAAAGAAACAGAAAGAACTGAAAAAAATAGAGAACAGAGAAAGAGAAAGAAAGAGAAAACTGAAAGAGAAACAAAGAAGGCCACCCATATCCGCACTTCCTTCAGGCTTGGCACTACTGGTGCAAAGCTGCCCATCAGCTCCGCTGTCTCTTTAGCCTCGAGCTTCCAGTGCAAGCCATGTTTTTTTTTTTTTTTAGCGAAAGCTGTTATGAGATCACAACAAGGGCCGTTTTTGCGCCGTAGTTGTCCGCCGCCGCCGCCGCCGCCACCGCCGGTGTCCGTAACCACTATAGCGCGAAATAAGAAAAAAAACTAAATAAATAAAAAACACCTATGCCGGAACGGGAATCGAACCCGGGCCCTCTGAGTGGTAGCCCAGCACTCTACCACTGAGCTACGCCGATGCTTGAAACTGCGTTGCAAACTGACCCTATACAGGCCTCATGTCGTTTAAGGAATCGCGTTGACATGTGTTGTAAAACGTTTTAGAACTGTACAGTAACAACCAGGCGTCACACAATGCGAATTGCGTAACGAGTGGGTCGTTCAATGCACCAACCCATTACAAAAGCCTGAGGCATAATTCTTCATCGTCGTCAACTACAGCATCAACAAAGTGCACATAATACGTTACCGCGCTTTTTCGAAGAATGACGAATAGTGGACGCCTCCCCCACTACACAAAAATTATGATGATTTATGGCGTAGTGGGTACCGTGCAAGTGTGCTTGTAGTAGTCGCCCCAAGAGTGTTTTAAACATGCTCTATAAAGGTCGCTCTTCCAGCTTTCGCTGTGACTGTGCTGCGCGTTCCGCGCAGGCCTGGCGGTTTTTTTTTGCCCTTTTCTCGTTGCGTTCCCACTACTGGGGTGCAGAAGTACGGGATATATGTGGCTTCGTATCACTATAATGAAGAAGCATCAAGTTTTACAACTTTCCTTTTAATATACTCATACCTTGACTAAGTGGTAACGTAATTTGCTTTCTTTATGTTCCTGGACTTCTCCATCATGAGTTGGATGAATGAAGGCCCAGGCACAAAAAAATTATACATTTTCGCCGTAACACCTTGTTGTGTTGTTTGTGTACTTGCATTTCTTTCAATGTGACTTTCTACTAAAGCGCGTCGTTACGTCTGTTGTCACCTTGTCAATATTGAAGCAAGCTCTTTTATTATTTATGTTATTATTACGTGACGCTTTATCACACAAGGGCTAAACGGGTCAAAGAGTGTCATGTCAATAGTAATGAGTTTGGAAAAGAGAGCGAGTCGTTATGGGGAGCTGCGTGGCTACGACAGGAAATGCGTACTTTGAGTGGCGAGGTGCAGTGGCGCGCACCCTATCCTGATAGAGATCAGCCGGTGGTTTATGCCTTCGTCGCGCGTGCTGTGTTCCCACCGCTCAGTTTGCGGTGAAGTGATAGACAGCACGCAAATCGCTTCGTTCGCTGCAACGGCCATGCTTCCATACACCAGCGTTTTGTTGAGTTGAGCCGGGTCGGATGCTACAGGTGTTAGCTGCCAGCCTTATACTTCGTATAACATTTCTGGTTTGTTGCTATCGCATTCATTGCGCCTCCCTAGCGGTGAAACTGTGACTTGTTATTGTTTGTTCCAAAGCTGACGCTTTTTTTAAGCCACGAACAGATCTGATTACTGAATATTTTGGTCTCCACTATCTGGACGTGAAATGAAAGTTCGGTAAAATAAGACAATGTTTTATGAAGTCTGCTATCGGAAAGGCGTTGTGCCCATACAAGCAAGAACCTCCCAAAAAAATGCTTTGTGCATTGGAAGTCTTCATTATTGGGTATATATCATTCACGGAAATTTTGTTAAATAAACACGATTTTCTGAGAGCACGCGGCACAAAGTGAACAAAAAAGGGGTTAATGAGATGGAGTGTTTCAATAAAGACATAAGGAAGCATGAAAAAGCACAACGTATGGCGGATTACGCCATTTTAGGCATAACTACTAACCAATATTGAATTTGTGTAGATATGTCGCTGTTCATAAAACGAATCAAATATTGTAAACGTTCAAGAGCCTTTCATGCGAGGAAATGAATACAGCGCGCAGTTCAAGAACGTCGGCTGGGATAAAGAATTTGATGAGTAAAGTAAAATGTGTCACTTGGCTCGCTTTTCTGTCTATGCTCGACTAAATTTTTGGCAATTATGTCCGAGAGATATCTTGAAGCTAATCTTCAGCGGAAGCCTTGCTAGCCTACCTACAGTAAAGCGCGAAGCAGGAGCAACGCCAACGTGCAGACCCGCGAATGAAAAACAGCGCGACAAGTTCCTTCTCACGTGTAGGACCCCTGGCGACGGAAGTCATCTCACCAGGAAATATGAAAATGGCCGCAGGTAACACAGCCAGGAAGGAAGGCATGCTGCTACGAAAACTTCCTGAGCAGGTGGTGCCGCAGCTGTAATACCAAAGTCTAAATCTCGGCCGAAGGCAGGATAGCCGTAAGAAGTTTCTTATCGCAGCGTAAGAAGAAAGCGGAAGCGTTTCGTGAAGAAAACCCTCCTCGCCAGAACAAAATCTTGTCGCCAACAAGAATCTAAGTTGTGTGGCATCCTCGCGGGCGAGGGTATTTGTTCAAGAATATATAGCGGTGTGAACCTAAGCCTATCTCACGAGCCGTATGTTTGTGTATGCCTATCTTAGCAAGCGCAGTTTGGGCACTACTACAATTTTTCTCCGCTTAAAAAGTTTGGGCATCGTTTTTCGTGGCGTCTTTAGTACAAGGATCTAGGTGGTCAGACGGTACACTGGGGAGTGGTTGTTCTATCATGCAGGTTCAACCAAACAATGTTTACGGATCGCGGGGTCTCAGAAAATGTTCATGCCCGAGCCGCCTGTAGTTGCCAATGAAACAGTACGCGAGAATGTTGTTATCAAGTTCTAGTCGAGGGCCGAAATGCGAACACCAGTCCGCGTTTGGATTTTAGGAGCTTGCTCCTTTTGCTGAGGGGGTAGTCTCTCGTCCCTCCTGCCGTGTACGCTAGTTCTCATTGCTCCCGCTAGAGGCGCTAGAGGGGCGATGACGATGACGCTGCCATCACGGCACAGCACATGCAAGGTAACCACTATACTTCCATGACGACGACGATGACGCTGATGACGATTAAGAATAATCGCGTTCCAGACCACACATTCTCTTTCTGCCATCACGGCACAGCACATGGACTGTACCCACTATCCGTCATAACGATGACAATGACGCTGACTCAGTGCACTTCGCTACCGCTACTCATCATGAACACCGAAGAAGCCAAGGCAGCAGCGCGGAGGGTTCGCAATGCAGCAGCAGCGCGGGCTCGCTGCCATGACCCTGCGGTGAGAACTCGCGAGGCCGAAGAGAGACGCCAGCGCCGGCAGCAAGCACAAGCCACTACCAGCACCGAGGCGGCGGCAGCAGCGAAGGCTCGCAATGCCGAAGCTAAACGGGCTCGTCGACAAGCGGACCCGGAGGCGGGCCGGGCCCGCGAGGCCGCAGCGAAGCGGGCGCAAGGACAAGCGGACCCCGAGCTGTGAGTCACTTCTTTATATGATGATGATTGAGCAGATGTACAGAGCGTTCACGGTTTACCGGATTTAACCTCTGGAGCAAGCTCCTTCATCATCATTCACTTCGTGAATATGCTGTGATTTCTCTGATTCGGATTTTTCTCAGAGTTCATGGTTCGTAAAATTTGTCGCAGTGGAGCTGCTTAAGCCGAGTGTTAGTCTGTCCGTTGCGGACGAAAAAATGTTCGCGGAGAGATGACGTCACCTCGAGTTGCCAAGCAACCTCGGGCGCTTCTGTACACAGCTTAGCGCTCGCTTGACTATCTTGCTAGCCCTTGTGTGGCAAGGCCGGCTACTTGATTAAATAAAGTCACAGTTTGGCCGCAAGGGCGAAGCAATGAATGCGATAGCAAAAAAATCAGAATTTTACATGAAGAACAACAAGTAGCTCGATACTTGTAGCGCACCGTCGAAGCACAAACAATGACATTCGACAAGAACGCGCAGGCATACACAGGACAAACGTGGACTAACAACTGTCACAATTGTTACGTCTTGGTGTTTGAGCAACGCGCAGCAAGTGTCGACAATGCCGAACCCGATGCTCTTAAATATTTCTTTTTTCTTTTAAACTGCAGCGCGTGAGTGACCCCTTCGCCTTTCCTGCCACGTGGTGGCGTTTGACCCAAGGTGCTACCGGTGATTTTTTTTTTTCGTTCCACATCACGAGTTAGTACAGGAAGGGGCCACTTTTTCGTGCGCGTCTTAAGGGCAGTAGATGAACTGAAATTAGACCGCCTCTTGCGACTTTCATATCGGAAAGCACTCAATCTACCCCCCATGGGCCATGAATGACAGGCTGCTTGCGATGGGCATATACAATACAGCGTCAGAGCTCTTCGAAGCTCATCATACGAACCAAGTCATTCGGCTCGCGCGTACCAAAGCAGGTCGCGCCACGCTAGACGCCCTTGGCATCAATCCGCCAGTGCAGGTCGCCAGTAAACTATCGCTACCACCAGAATGGCAGAAGGAAGTCAATATTCGGCCTTTGCCTCGTAATATGCACCCCGTCCACCACAAACACAGGCGAGCTGCCAGAGCCAAAGTATATAACAAGTATTCAGATTGTGAAGACGCCTTTTTTGTAGATGCCGCCGGACCCCTGCACAACCGCGCCACGGCAGCCGTGGTAAACAGGGGACAGGTCGTGGACTCTATCTCGGCTACCGGGATAGACATTACGGCCATGGAAGAGGCCGGTATTGCCTTAGCCATGCGTAATCCAAAAGCCACCTTTGTCCTCACGGATTCCCAGGCGGAATATCGTAATTTCGCCAGAGGTCAAGTCGGCCGCTTAGCGCATTCCATACTGCAACAGGCTGCGGCCACTCGTCAAGAGGGTCAGTGGATAGAACTGCTATGGGTACCAGGGCACACAGGAGTTCGAGGCAATGAGCTCGCTCACGCCTCCGCCCGCGATCTCTTACACCGGGCCTCCTCTGCTTCATCCACAGCGCAACTTTTCGCTGACCAGGACGACGCACAGCCTCTCCTCTCTTATGCTGATGTCCTGCAACACATTAGGCTGAGTAGACGAACTCTACCCCCCACCTGCTCCTAAATTAGACAAGGCAACGCAGGTCGCGTGGCGACGATTACAGTCATTAGCCTTTCCGAATCCTTATGTTTTGTCCAAGATAGATCCCTCGGTGTACACTCCGAAATGCAAATTCTGTCCCGAGACGGCCACTTTATTTCACATGGTCTGGGAGTGCCAAAACAATCCCAGTATATCGGCCAACCATAATCCTACAATAGTCGAGTGGGAGGCGACCCTGTCCAGCTCTGACCCAGTGCAGCAACAAGCCCTGGTCGACCGAGCCCGGACGGCGGCAAGAGCCAATGGTCTTCCGGACTAGGAGGCCCACCCACTAGCGACTTATTTGTTCGCAATAAAATGTTTTATTCTCTCTCTCCATTTAAAAGAAAATGCAGTAGCGTTGCGTGATAGAAAACACGTTCAAGCTCCTCCGATATCTGCGTACCACCAACGGTAAATGGTGTATATAAATAGCTCGACGTTATTACGCCGGCACACAAATGGCGCGTGGTTGAGTTGTTTAACGCAGCGCGCTTCGGAGCAAGGGTTCGCTGGACTCGAATACCCGGTCGGGTGCTTAGGAATTTTTTTTCTACTGCTTTATTTTTCTTTGTGCATATTTGACATAGAGACATACATATACATATCCGGGACATGACGGCGACGGTGACGGCAAAAAGCGGCCGAGTTTCCATATAATTGCTATTCCAATAAAAAGCTGGGCGTAACTTGCTCTATCGGCTCAAGGATGGAGACACGGCGGACCGTATCGACACCTAGCTGGTTCTGGCCCTAAGCTGAGCACTACTGGCTACCAACCAGGCAATCTTGCCCTCCGTCTCTGATGCGGGGGGCACCTACCGAGACTGAAGGCCAGCTTAGAGTGAGAGAATGGGACTTTGCGAGTCTGGGCATCACCTCGCAACACTTAGAAACACTTAGCGAAAAACTTGGCCATGCCTAGAAAAACTGTAAAAAGCATAACCTCGCAACATTTAGCAAAACTTAGCAACACTTAGCATAAGCTCGCCAAACTTAGCAAAAAGTTAGCTAAAACTCGAAAGGCCAGGACCAGTTTCGTGCTGATTAGCTCCGCCATGTATCTGGCTTGCGCCACTAGCGCAAGCTACGACCAGCTTTTTGGATTACTGTAAGTTCAAGTATACCATGTACGTATCATATTGGTCTTAAGGTTGCGCCCGTCCGTTTGGCTATGCGTCCGCTTATAGCAAGAAGATATGTCGGCCGATCCGTCGTACAGTGCAATACCTGTTCGATCCGCAATGAAATCAAACAAGTTTTCCCACTTTGCGTGGGCACGGGTGAATTCCAATAATACCCGGTCGATTCGTGGCAGAGGTATAGCTGCCTTCCTGTAGTGTAATACAGGGCCCAGCCGCGGCCCGGTATTGACCAGTGTCGCAATACAGTGGTATAGTGCGCAGCTTATGCCCTCTGTTCGCGCTCTGGACAGAGGCCGGCAGGTGTGGCAAAAGGAGGTGTGGCCCCATAAAGACGCATAATTGCGTCATGCTTCAGCACTCATACACCCGTACATAATATAGTTGGCTTATGGCGTTTAACGTGCCTAAGCGACCCGGTCTATCAAAGAGGCCGTAATGGAGGGCTCCGGATAATTTGGTCAGCCTGGGGTTCATTGACGTTCCCTGAAAACGCACTGTACACGGGTCTCTGACAGTTTGCCTCCATCGAAATGCGGCCGCCTCGGTTGCGATCACACCCACGGCTTTCGGGTCGTGTGAGTTCCTTCATATGTGAGTTCAGTCATGACGATATGCCTTTCATAAAGCTCACAAAACTAAAAACACCATGGTTCAGTTCAGAATATGCGCGGACTGTATGCAGTATACTACCTCCTGCTTTTCTCACCGCATTTCTTTCTATCTTTCTAATCCTTTCCCCCTCCCCTTAGTGTAGGGTAGCAAGCCAGATGCTACAGATCTGGCTGACCTCCCTGCCTTTTTATCATTTTATTCTCTCTCGCTCTCTACCTCCTGCTAAAATATAAGTGCCAAAGAATATTTTATAACTTAACACCACTCAACACGCCTCCAAGCCTAGAAAAACTGCGTGCCTTGAATACCGTACTTCTGCTCCCACTGTGACAAGCGCCAATATGATTTAACAATAAATGTGCAAAGGCCGTCCTTTTTTGTCAAAACAACTACAGACATTTCGAATTAACACGGATTTTCCTTTCTATGTTCACTTACACTTGACGCAATGATATAGCTCTGACCCTTCCAAAGCTATAAATTATGGTGGCACACTCAACAACAGGAAGAATATGTGCACACGTAGACTTATCTTTCCAGTTTTCATTAACTATGTTCATTTACTATCTTCCTAGTAAAAATGTTCGTTCACATGTAGAATACGGCAAAAAAACCGAGAGAAAGTCTCACCCACATGACGTTCCGCAGCGCTGGAGAACCTGCTGACGCGACTCATACATTCTGGAAATTCCCTGGAACCAACGACATAAGAACGCACCTCACTCCATCGCACATCTCACGTTAAAGTGATCCGGACAGCTTCCAGGCATAGGGGTATGGACTTCATCAAAACTCGCTCCTCTCCTTGGTGTCACCGAGTAGGGCCTCAATTTTTAGTTTTAGGGGATTTTGTCAAAAACAGTGCGCGAGGGTAAATGTTTTATTTTTAACAAAATTTAATAAAGTCGTTTCTCTGACAGTCCCGCTAGGCACGAAAAATGTGCTCTTAATTCTCTCATGCCCTGTCTTTCAGCTACCCTAGCTGAAGGACGCCAGGACACAGGGAGAGGACTCGTTAAATTGTTTGGTGCTAATATATCTGCATTTGCAGTCTGCCTTGGTATTCCGTTTTATTAGTTTGCGGAGAAATCTTAGCGCTCGGACAGTGCGCACCATATTGCCACGAATAATATCCTTAAAAGGTCGTGTGCGCGGGCTGGTTGGCATGAATACATTACTACTTAATGGCGCTAAAATTACAAGGACAATAACAGGAACAAGGAAGTTCGCTTTGCCGCTTTCCCAGTAGATACAATAAGAATGATCGCCATTGTGTGGTCTCATTTCCGTATTAGTTTTCTCCGCTTAACCCTTTAAGCGCCAACCCGGAGCTGTACTCGTCACACGAGTTTGTACCAGTATATCTCCAACAACGAGTCACCCTCGTCCGGCCCGATTTTTCGCTCCTTCCGCGCCAGTGACGTATCAAGGTCGTCGATTGCTTTGTTGGCAATTTTTAATTCCAAATGGCAGATAGCTCTTTATGAAAAACCACATTTTGTGCCATTCGCGCGTGCTTGATGCCTGGAAACGGTCACTTAATCATGCCGCTTCGCAAGACGAATGCCAGTGGCGGCGATGTTCAAAGAAAAAGAGGTGGTTCTTGGAGCAGTACAGAAAGCAGCGTTAGTGATGACATGGAATTTGTGTCCGACAACGACTCGGACGTTGTCTTTACCCTGAATATTGTTTCAGATGACACCGAGAGAGAGGGCGATGATGATGACGACGACGACGGTGACGCACTGAGCATTGTGCGTGAGTGGCAGCGCGTGAACGCCGATAACCCGCCGTCTTTCTCAACCACCAATTTTCGGTGTGTATTCGTATCAAATAAGTACTTCGACTTTCAATACGTTCTGACCCTTTACCACGGCATGCATTCAGGGAAAGGCGCCTGCAACAGCAGTTTTTTTCTTATTTAATTAGTGTGCAAATTTTAAGCGGAAATCAAGATGTCATATATTTTCAGAATTTGAGTTGAATGCAAAAAATTATAACTACTTAAAAAAAATGGGCGATTTCGGTGCGTTTTTTCCGTAAGTTAAATTGTCCGCATGAAGGGTTAATAATGAGAGGAGATATTGTCACGGGCAAACCAAGAAAGACAGCAGGATGTCCACGTCATTCTCGAAAACAGACGAGAAAGACGTTAACTTCTTCCATTCCTAAACTTGTACGTGCTACAGCGCATGGTTCCTATATGATGGTATGTGGCAGTATATTACGCAACAAGATAATATAATCTCCACAGATTGTCGTCTATTCTTTTCCCATTTCTCGTAGCAGATGACACGCAAAAAACAAACAAAAGAAGATAGGCCATTGCAGCTAATAAGAAGGCTGTCATCGCATGTAATCTGATACTGCCACTACTCCTTTTCGCAGTGTCGTTATGGCACCAACGCCTCCAGGCGGGCCCCGCATCGGTACGACGCGAAAACATTTCCCATGTACCCCTAATCAACATAGTACCGCAAATATGACTGCGAATACCCAACGGCCTTGGCGATAGGAGCAACACGCAGCGATTCGCGCGGTGCAGTATACAATATCACATGCAACGCGTACAAATTATGAAATCCGACGATGTCGCTGCGTGCGCGGACGTGTTTGCGAACGGCAAACTAGTCCTAGGTTTCGAGGGTGACACGTGTACGCCTCGTCGCCATGGTGGAACAGGTCGTGAAACGAGGGAAAAGGCTGAACGCCATTAGGTACTTGAGACAGCCGTATCCACTTTCACGCGAAGCGGGACCGCTGCGTTCGAGGCTACCTTCTCGTTTAGTTCTACGCGCTCCGTGTTCGCTGCCTGCCGCGCCCCCTCGGTGTCGCAGAGTGTGTTTGGAGAAAAAAAAGCAAGCATTTTGTGTACTTCCGTATTTTTCTTTCTGTTGCCTAATTCTGCTTAGTCGTGTCTTTCTGGCCTCGGCGACACTGTGTCCTAGATTCGTAGCTTCTGCACAAACAAGTTCCCTTTGTTTACAGGCAGGGAAGCCGGCAAACTGTCACACATAGCGTATGTTATTCTTCGTTTGTCTTGTGAATTATTTTGTGCTTTCTAGGCCCTGTAGCTGGTAAACTTGTGTTATGTTGTCACAGGAGAATGTAGTTCCCTTTCACCAGGGCCACATGGGCGTGTGACACGGTGCGACGCTTCGCTACGTCTTATTTCTTTTTTGTGGATGTGAACGACGTTAGCCGCGTGCTTAGTGTTATTTTCTTATCTCATGGTACGTATTTCCTTTGGTTGTGCGTTTCCGATTGGTGAATTCGAATTGTGCACTTGTAACTTATGTGTGACGACTTGTGAACCACGTGCGTGAACCTTTTTCTTGAAGGTTTCTGTTTCGCTAAGGCCTTTTTCCAACCCTGACAGTGTCTTTTATTTTTACACAATTCAGCAGTGAAGTAGCTAGAGCTTTTACAAAGAGCCAACATCTCGTTACACACAATTAGTGAAAACGTTACTATGTTTTAGCGACAACCCTGGTTGAAAATAAAGTTATAGGGATACTGCCACGTGAAAATAAATGTATGTAGAACGTATTTCATCCAAAACAGGAGATATTGAAAAAAACGAAGATCTATTATATCTTAATATATTGAGAGTACGAAAAAGGCACAGTTGGAGGCCAATCCGCGGTAATCTATGGTGTTGCTGCACTAAATCACTGCTGTCCGAAACATATGAATACCGCTGCCGACCGTTCGCCTGAAAAGCTGGGCTGTTTACTTGGAGTGTATAAGTAAAGGAAACAAAGTTAGCTTAATTATCGCATAAGTCAATGTCGTAGTATCACAGAAACGTTTCAATTTGGTGGCATTCAAACTTTATATGTGACACAGTGTTCCATGGACTACCGTGGGCCTGACAACAAGCTACTTTTCACGAGTAATTTTTTAATGTTCGTTTATTTAGTATGTGAAGCCGTACTCAGGAAAATACTTTCCCGTGCTGTTTTATTTGAATAGGTGTTTCATTGAATAGGCATTGAAAGAGCCGGTCAACTTGAATTATTTAGCAGAAATAAGTACTCCTGAAAGAAAGTGTATAATTTTCAGAATGTCCTAACTGCTAGTTCCCAATGAAATTTTTATAGGCACCATTTGTTCAGGTATGTTATTAGATATCTGCGCCAGGACATCTCAAGGGTGACAGCAGTTGCTCCTCCAAGACCAAATTCGATGTAATTTTCACCCTGGTTGTAACATCACATCGCAATGACGCTTGTTAGCTGTAATTTAGCGTCGCTTCACACGAAAAATAAGCAGCCTTTTTTATGAAAGAATCGACGTCAGTGCATGTTAAAGAATACTAGATGTTCTAAATTTCCAGAGGCCTCCACTGTCCCATAATTTTAGTACGGGAAACCCCACAACTTGTATTATTTATGAAAAACTGGCCCAGGGTCCTGGTGAGGAGCCACGCGTATTCTCTGAAGGAACGCCAAGACAAGGAGATGCTCTGTACGCGGCCAAACTTTAATGCATAATCCTTATACCGTCGTTTTTTATTCCTTATCCGACACTGCGAAACACCTTTCTTCTACAAGAAGACATGCCGGTTTTTTATTAAAGAGACGAGACAAGCTGCGCGAAAGGGTAAGGAATGGTGGCGACAACAATAATCTACATTCGTCTGAGTGGGGTGCACGCGGCGTGAAACATTAGCTTACCGTCACGTAGGGGCGCTGCCTTTACGTTGCGACATCAGCACGTTAAACCAAAGAAAACAACAAAAGACAGGTCATTGATGGTTTCTTTCATGCCTCCTAGAAGCATCCATATTTTCGTTACGGGCAGCCTCGAAGCGTCTTGAATTTAGATGATAGGAAAACAGAAAAAAAAGAAGAAAGAAATGAGGACTGCTATGATATATATGAGAAGGATATACGTGTATATAAAAAGAGATCTGTTGTGGAAGCGTGGGTGCTGTGTGCTTTTTACGTGGTCACATCGGCCGTCACGTTTGTGTTGCCCCGTTGCCGTTCAATGACCATGTGCTCTTGTTATTGTACCTTCGACCGGTCGGTTGCAGCAGTTGAGCCGTTCCGGCTTCAAAGGCTTTTGCCGACGTCAGACGAACAATCAATTTCGGCTTTGGCGCTGTCTTTTTTTCTTCTTCTTTTTATTATTTTGCCGTGCTACACAGACGTGATTTTGTTTCGAGGTCACTGTCAAGATCTTGACATGACATGCGGGCCCCTTCCAGATCACTTATTTGTGGCGGCAAGATAGCTTTATGGCTGGCGTAAAACACTGTTCAATAGAGACACTGGCAATAACTGTTTCGCGTTTGCCATTGCGGACAAAGGCACAAACATGGGGACTGATTATGACATTTATGTCGCGAAATGTCCGTATTAAAAGTCTACGACCAAGATTTATTTATATTTAAAATGACAAGTGAGCAGTGGGGCTGTTACATTCCTGCAGTTCATCTGATCGGGATTTTTTGTTTGTTTGTTTGCTTGTTTGTTTGTTTCTTTAAGTAATCTCATTGGTCAAACATGTAACACAAAGGCGCCAGTTTGATGTTTTGTCCATGACTACGTAATATGAAAAAAACAAGCAAGAACCGGTGTCAAGATTCGACAACCCACTCGTAAGATGACAACCGCGCGCAGACGTTTTGGTTGGGGCAATAATGCCGCAGTACAGGTGAGAACAAAATGATAAATTAAGCAGCACTCGCAGTGCTTGAACTTACGAAGAGGGTTAGCTTTCGAACGTGGAACCGATAGTATTGAGAGAAAACACTGCACCCGATGTGTTGTCTTCCACATTCGTAGATGTCAAAATGGTTATCTTGGAAACTCTCATCATCCGCCGCGGTGGAACAGTGGTTACGGTGCTCGGCTGCTGACCAGGAGGTCGCGGGTTCGATCCGGCCGCGGCGGTCGTATTTTGGTAGAGGCGAAATGCTAGAGGCCCGTGTACTGTGCGATGTCAGTGCTAGGTTGAAGAACACCACCCGGAGCCCTCCACTACAGGCATAGCCTTATAATCATATCGTATATTTGGCACGTGAAACCCCAGACATTATTTTTATGTCAGCTCTGATACTTGTCCGCATTTCACAACGTTTAAGCAAGGCGCAGTATGCGTGCAAGGCACACTGATGTAAAATCACAATAAAAGGCAGTAGTATGAAATTCTGGTCACCACGTGAAAATGTTAACCACGACAGAAAACATTTCGCTTCAGTTACAAGTAAGGTCGTATTATCGACGTCGGTATAAGGTTTGCATCTCTCTTCCCGTTCTTTACTTCTGTCGCTGTTTTCAATCGAAGCTTGCGCGGCCTAACGAGCGTTCATCGTAAACTTGTTTAACAGCGCAACCCTAGAGACACGGACACAAGGAAGGAGCAAACGAACCAACTGGCCCAACTTGCTGTCTAACGAGCGTTGTTGGCGTTGTAGGATTTGACCGCAAAGAAAACCCGCACCCGCGAGCGCAAAGAATCCGTAAGGTCCTCGAAAGGTGTGCCGGTCACATTTGTGACCGTAGTTTTCTAATAACATACGCTCACTCGATCATGGGCTTTTCGGCGATCAGGTGTTTCTGATACGGTAGTGTGTCCTTTATCGAAGTGACTTGTTATGTCACGTTGCCACATTTTATTTTTGCCCGAATGCGAACCCATGACCGTCGTTTCTGCCCGTAGTAACTGAAGTGTTGCACCTGGAAGAAGTTGTGATTACCGGCATGGAGTAAAGAAACAAGAGGGAGCCTACTTAAATACAGAAAAAACAAAAAAAATATGGCGGATCCCTCTGTCAAAGGAAATCGATATAACACGAAAGTGAAACGTGTCTTCACAGAGCTAGTTCAGGGTTTATTGTGTTCTTCTAGTTTTTCTTTGATCTCAATGTGTTAGTTTATATTTTGCAACGTCATATCCGTAACGGAAATACGTCAGAGGAGCCGTGGTGGACCCCGGCATAAAACACTTTCGTGTTAAAAAAAAACCACATACACGCCAACATTCGCTTGTCCCCCATTTTCCGGATGGAGAAAGAGGTACTGTTTTTTTTTTGAAATAACAGCGAATGAATCAGATTACGGGTGGCAATAACTGTGGCCGCAATATTCAACTTACTGTGAGCGAAATAGAACGTACGCGCATGACTTTAATCTGCACAAGTTCTTCATTAAACTCATGCAGTAGCCAAACAACGCAGGTCTACGCAACGCTGTTCTCTCTAGCGTTGCGTAGATGATAGCAGGATTTGCCCGAGTGTCCGCTCTTTTGGTCACTTGTTGGACAGGGTAGTAGGGCATGCAGGGTCTGTACGCATAGCCTCGCACAATTAGATGATTCTAGAATCAAGAAAGCTATGTGACCTGCCCGTAATTAATGCAGTGAGTGGTCGCCGGGTGGTAGCACTGGTTAAATTCTCAGCAAGAAATTGGCTTTACAAAGGAGAAACCCCCTCATTTTCCTGCGCCAGTGTTTGTTTTCATTACCACGATTCGCGTACACAGCGTTGCTTGGAACATTGCTGCTTACGAATGATTTGCGAGATGGGAGCATTGCCTTCGGGCTATAAAGTCGTGTAGTGTTTGCGACCACAAATTAGGCTCATTAACTAATCAGGGGCAGCATGACCCTGTGACACGACGCTCATACGATCGATTAGTTTGTATATGTCTGTTTCATATAACTGTGGCCATCTTCGAGCGACTGCTTGTCCTAAGCCAGACAAGTGTTACATAAGTTCGAGCTGGTATGCATGTCTAGTGTCCCAATTCATGTTTAATGCGAAAAGGGTGAAATTCTGAAGTGCTTAATCTTTAATTCTGATCACATTAACAGAACTTAATATGGAACGGTAGTAGATACAGACATGTAGGTGACGCAATACTTACAAAAGCAGCAGCGGCATATGAAAGGTGGAGTTTTTAAGGGGAGATGCGATTCGGAAATAAAAGTTGCGCTAATCTGTAGCCTAAGGCAGTGAAATTTTTGCTGTATATAGAGGATTTTATGCTGATTTCAAATATGCAATTAGTTTTATAGTAAGCTTTACAGTTTTTGTTTTGTGCCACCGCAATGTGTAAAATATAGTTCTTTTTGTAGACTCTTCTTTTGCCAGTAAATGTTTATCGTTCTGAGCCGTTCTGAGCCATGCTCATATTGCTCCACATTATCTGTAGAATGCAAATAACTATCAAGAAAGCGCGTATAAGACATTCTAATGGACAAGAAAAATTGTAATGTGAGAAGCCTTAGAATGCTCAGACCATACTAATTACTTATTTTGGGTTCGTAATAATTGTATTTGGTGATATCAAGTTTTAAAGTAGGTACTTGCACTCTGCACATGTTAAGAAATATGTGGGCAAAGTTTCATCCCGATCGGGCTATCAGAAATACCAAAAACATGATGTAAAAGCTCATGAAGTTGCCCGGAATCGTATCTTGAGAAAAACGCATTTTAAAGGTATAAGTGAAAGCTGATCTATGCGAAAAAGATTTGTCATTTAAGATGATTTATTCCATCATGGCAGCTTGGCATCATGGTTATTTTCAGCATGTGACTTTAGTGAACCTCTCATGTGAAATGCAATGGCAAGCAGACAGGTGACAATTTCCAGGGGACTCTAGACAATCAGGACTTCTTAGATTTTTAGTAGCCACCTTGTGCTCTTTACAAGCGATTTTGACCTACTTCGAGTTTAATTACAATCTTGAGTTTTTTTTGTCGTGAAAGTAGAGAAACTAAACTTGTGAAAGCAAATAAAAAGAAAAATGTGTATTTTTTGAAAAAAACTTGCGTTTTTCGACTCGCATCTCCCCTTAAGTTCTCAAACTATACCAGGAAAATGTTATTGCGAAACATGAAGACGCAAATAATTGAGACTTGAAAAAATGCAGCCGATATCCCAAGGGCGATATTCTAGTGCGTAAATATACACATCTTTTTCGCGTTACATGCGTTAGACGATGGTGTTACCTCGAATATCAGTGCTGCATTATCGCAACTTTGAGTGAAGTAGCGTTGGAATGGGTTGTGACAGTGGCTTATAGTGGTGGGATAAAGCCACATGAAACACGGTAGCTGTGGCCGGAGTGAAAGCACCATCAAGTGAAAATTCCTGCAGATTAATTTCCACTCGTGCAGCGGGCGAATCACGAAAGAAACAACGGGAACAGGCGCTGTAGTCGCTGTTTATTCTGTCATCTATCCTATTCGTGAGCGCTGCACGAAATTTCATATGAACAACTAGCCAGCTGAGCTTGCTATTTTAATCTAGTGGAAACTCAAAAGTAGATCACGCGCGCAAGTTGACGGGTTGCGGTGATGGTCAATTTACCATTCTCGGGGTACTTTGTTACCCGTAAAATTAAACGCAGTTCATAGTTTCTGCGCCTAAAAATTTGCTGGTTTGATTCCTTATATTGCTCACCGATGTCGTGAACAGCTTTGTAGCGCGTGGTAATTGGATAAACAGGTATGATGTCAAATTGATGAATGTTCCTCCATAGAAGATCGGAATGACACTGCTGTCCACGGCACAGGTAAATCAGCAGCTAGGCGAAACTGTGCGAAGTGGCTTTCAGAGCCTGCCTGCGCGCGTGCACATTCCCGATCGTTGATTTACAAGTTAGGCTTCTAGAGGACACAGGATGCAGTTTGCCATTATTTCATGTGTTCCAGACAGCCTTGGGCATACCTTCACACGGTAGATTTTAACTGCAAGTAGTGCTCACATGTCGCCGTAGGTGGCCATGTCTCATTTTTCTCCCTCGCACAGTTTCACTTGATACGAGCAGCACGGCGCATGCAGGTGTAGATAACATGGAACATTATGACACGCCATTTTGCGTTACCGAGCTTGTCATGAAGGAAATGCATTACCATTATACCCTCTCACTTTTAGCTCAAAATATCAGTAGCAATCTGTCAACGTGAAGCACATTCTCACACAAAAAAACACAATCGACGTGTGGTAGGGTTTCATCACTAGATTGATGAAGATGGAGGCACCTAAGTCAACAAACAAACACCGAATTTTAATGATATACCTGTGCCAGTAGGGCAAACTATCTACGTGTGCATTGTTCTTGAAGAAACGTCATACTAAAATCTTTACGTTTTGCCGCTGAAAATACTGAAAATACTCATCGAGGTTTCTCTAGCGCCGATTGTTCCTCTCTTAAGAAGCAATCGCTGAAAAAAAAAAGTACCGATGACATTTTGAGTGTTGTAAAAAAAAAAACCAATAAACACATGGATTGTTTACACTTCGAATCGCGGAAACCAAGCTGCTGAGTTTAGGATCAAAAATCAATAAGACGTTATTCACACAAACGAGTCGCGAAAGATGTGCGACCTAGCTGGTAGCAACCACTTATTTTTGCCAGCAAAGTGAAACTTTGGGTCACTCACTCACTGCCTGATTTTGTAGCTCTGCGACGGGAATTCTTGCTGCTAAATCAACCCATTGTGGAGGGAGTGCTGCATACGGAAACCGGTTTATGCTGATGTTTAATTTAGGTGGTCAGCACAAGTGAAGGAGGGCAGTCGTGAGCTATTCTGGTCCGTTGTACTAGTTGGTATCGAAAAAAGGGCGTGACTGCTAGAGTAAAAGGTCAAGTATGTCCTTGTCCCCTTTGCGATTGTTATAGCGTCTTATTATGCCACCTTGGTGCGACGCTGGTCAAGTCGGAGCCGGCCTGTGTCACTATGCGTCACACTGGGTCGCACAACCTTGCCAATCATCACTGTAAATCTGTCCTAATAGTGTCACTTCGTAGACGCTTCGACTTGCTTCGAATGAGAAAAACAGCTTAGTACCAATCGATTTTCTCACCTTTCCTTTACACGTTGTCCATGCCTGGCAGCAGCGGCAACAGCGAGCGTACTTTTCTCCCAGGAAAGTTCACGGCAGAGATCTGAACACGGGAGTTTGTACACTTCAGGCACCTACACAACAAGCTTTCTTTGCTTGATGACCTGAGTGTCTTTCGTTCACGGATACGATGAAAGAATCATAAACATAAGGGAGGCGTGGCAGCACTGATAAAGACGCCGAGGCCGGCAGCGTGCCTGTTGAGCCGAACGCTCGCTCTCTCGTTTCTTCTTGACTGGCTCATTGGGCTGCTTGAGCGCTTGCCTGGCATTCGCTTTACCGCGCTAAAAACACGCTGCCATCAGTTATACGCCTAGGGAGACATGAACGATAATGTGCGCTGAGTGTAGTAAATTCGGCAGCTTGTCTACGCACGCTCCCTGAGAAAGGGCCTGCAGTTTGGCATTCCTTTTTTCTCTTGCCTTTCGCTTTCCGAGTCGATCGTGCGGCTCTGCGTTAAATGACGGCCGTTCTCGGCAACCCTACTGCGAAAGCTCGACGTGCGTGAGGCAAGTAAAGCCGTGCCAGCAATGGCTGGCAGTGACAGCGGAACTTGCTTGCTCGGCCCCCGTTATGGCTTCAGGGCCAACTCCGAGCGGGTTCGTGGGTGCAGCGCGATTCGGCGAGTGTTCACGATCTTCGGTGTGCAGCTAAAGAGACAGAGAGAGAGGGAGGGAGGAGGGGAGGAAGAGCGAGCGCAGACATGTGCGCAATATGCGAAGGTATGTATCATCGCTAAATTGGGCTTTCAGCTCCCAACTCGGCGTTCGTGAGGCTGAGCTGCCAGTATGGCTTTTCCCGTTTGCGCTATGAAGTGGACCTTGCGACGGCAGCGCGTCGACGGAACATGTTCCGCGCGTCGTCTTTCATCTCTGTACTGCGAGTGTAGATTTTTTTGGGCAGCGAGTGAAATCAGCGTGGCGTCACGAAAGCCCAACTTTTATTCATCAATTCCCCGCGTGCGTTATTAAGAGCGACTTCGTGTTGGTGCGTTCATTTATCTACGCCCCACGGTAGATGCATGCCGTAAAGAGACGAAGCGGAAAACTACTCACATAGCCCAAATGCATGAGTTCCATGGTGGAAGCAAAAATAAACGAAAAAAATTACACCATCTCCCGCTAAAGGGAACCATGTGTAGATGCGAAGCAGCGGGCGCTAACGCTTACACTGGTGGCGGCGTTGACGCTGGCGCTCAACGCGGCGTTGCGCAGGAGAGAAATCTGGAGGCGCAATCACGCAGTGATGGACCGGTGTTTCCTACTGGAACATTCCAATCGCTGCTAATGGGCAATGATAGACAGAAGATTCCGATTGGACAGAGACCCGCAGTGCGCTTTTAGTTAACGCGCACGCTGCGAATACTTATCGTTCGACAACGCACAGGAGAAATCTCCCACCGGCACTGCAGGTCAAGATCCAGTGCCTATATATATGGGGTGGCCAGTGAACGGTTGTGCAGCGCGAGCAGTCAGTTTTTTCAATCAAGAAACTCGCTAGCAGACGCTGCTTGCGTCGGCGTTGAACGGTTGTGCAGCGCGAGCAGTCAGTTTTTTCAATCAGGAAACTCGCTAGCAGACGCTGCCTGCGTCGGCGTTGCGAGGCGAGAGAGGTGGAGCGTAGGAGAGGAGAGAGGGGGGAGGGGACGCGCATGCTCAATGGGGGGTGTAAACGCCGCGGGAGGGATGCCTATAGGAGAGATGGGGGGAGCTTAGGAGAGGAGAGACAGGGGGTGAGGACGCGCATGCGCAGTGGGGGGTGTGGTCACCGCGGAGAGGGATGCCTAGAGGAGAGAGAGGGGGGAGGGGACGCGCATGCTCAATGGGGGGTGTAAACGCCGCGGGAAGGATGCCTAGAGGAGAGAGAGGGGGGAGCGTAGGAGAGGAGGTGCGCGGAGAGGGTTTGCGCATGCGCAGTCAGGGTGGTCACGCCACACACCACCACCACCACCACCGGATTGAACTTCGCCATAAGATGCTTCACATCTAATGTACTTTTGCCATCGGTTCACTTCAATTTCTATGAGAACGCAGTATAACTAGGATTACCTATCTCCTATACGAGAACCCACGTGTCGAAGCGATCATATCAGGCTGAAGCTTTTCAATACTGTTAAGTAGGACAAGCGTTTTAGGTAATTTATTACCTTGGCTTGTTCACAAGTATTCTAATAAGCGTTCATACATCCACTTAACTTCGGTAGGAGTCTCTGGACGAGAAAATACGGAAACAATGCGAGAAATGATGTATGCTTGCAACTTAACATCAAAATTCCCAGAATTGTGCTTCTTCGTGCAAATTAGCGCCTAATTGCGTGTCTCTGTAGTTTACATCGAGGCCCTCTACAGGACCTCGAATGAATGCTCTCAGTAAGTTGAGAATAATAATATTAATAGCAATAATAATAATAATAATAATAATAATAATAATAATAATAATAATAATAATAATAATAATAACATCTACGCTCTTACGTGCCCAAACCACGATATCATTATGAAGCTCGCTGTAATGGAGGGCGCCGGAAATTTTGACTATCTGGTGTGACACTGACATTGCACGGTACACGGGCCTCTAGGATGTCGCCTCTAATGAAATGCGACCGCCGCGGCCGGGATCACACCCGCGACCTTCGGGTCAGCAGCCGGGCGCCATAACCGCTACACTACCGCGGCGGGCAGTAAGTTCGGAATGACGCTGTGTTATTTCATGAACGTTGTTTATACTAATTTCGGTGATGGAAGATGATTGCATGCTGGTCAACTTAGTTCTAGGTTTTTCTATCTCCGAATAGCGATATACTATTAACGTCACGAACTTCGAACTACTTTGCCAAATTTTAATCGTTGTTATGGTAGTAAATGTTCTCAAAATTTTTAAGTACGTTCAGTCTTCTCGGGAATTTTAACATAAACTCTGGTCTGACTCGGCTGAAAGTAAGCAGCAAAACACAAAAACAAACAAACAAAAACTAACAAAAAGACCGTGTGATACAAGGTTCAAATCTATGACGTCAGGGCAATCTGGGACTTCACGCACGCGTTGCCTCCTGCTTTGGTTGTTTGCTTTTGACCTTTATTAACAAGCCTCATTTCCTTAGTTAGCCTTTAAAGTTCATGACAGCAGCAGTGCTTTCTGCACATTTATGTTTCGCAACAAGAAGCAGTAATTCCTCGCATTTTTTTATTATTCTTCTACTAGTATTCCATAACCTTCCCACCCGGGTCATAACCTCAAATTTGGGCTGCATTATATGCACATAAATAAATTAAAATTATTATGAGGGCAGAACGGTACCAGACTGAAAGGATTCTGGTACTAAGAATAATTTAAAGAAATTACGCCAGACCGTGATGACGTAGTGATCACTAAAGTGCTCATATTTTCTTTTTTCTTTTTTGACGTAAACGAGAGAGTCACTGTCGATGCGTTGAGCTGCGTCACATGCTTGCCGAAAGACTCGGAGTGGGATATGGGTGCGTGCGGGGGTGGCAAAGAACACTCCGACTGCACTCACAACTGAGAGCTGATTCGGTGGCGTAACTGCGTGAGCGCTCCTGGAGTCGGTGATTACCGAGAACGGGTCAAGTGACGACAAGCGTAAGCATCCTCTTCATCCAAAGCGCTTCGCCCGCTTGCGTAGGCCGGAAGATTAATAGCCCCTTGGAGGCCGAGGGTACTCGAGGCGTTCTTCTTAATTCGTGTCTCTTCAGGAGTCCGCACGTTTTCACCATCACATTAGTTAAACGCAGCATTCCTCCGTGTGATGTGAGTCTATATAGCTCAAATTACTACATCTGTAACTTCTCAGCCAAAGGAACATAGGTAAATCAAGCATCTTGATGTTTTCTACTGCGTAGCGTTCGGGCAGTAACTTTCCACGCGGTATTAGGGTGCACTTCAACTGCGCACACGTGAGTCCGAACCACACTTCAGCAACCTATTGGACTCGTAATACCAGAACATGGCAAGCGTTCAGAACTGAGCTCGCCGAGTATGTTTTAGTATGGTTTTTGCGATCAAATGTTGACGATGGTGCAGCGGTTGTAGAAGCACCGTAAGCACGAGTGTACAAATTACGAGGGAAGGCAATCTGACCTTGCAACGCTCTACGCAGGCGCAACAATAAAGGCGACTTCGCGACCCGCTTACTTATAGAGATTTAGGTGAGCGTGATAGCTGCGCAACGCTCCTGAAGTAATGTCTGTAGTTTATGGATTACGTCTTGCATGAAGACTGCTTTACTACAGGATATATCACCATAACATTGCCCCCCCCCCCCCCCCCCCCAGAAAAAAAATATTCCGCCATACTATTAAAAAATGCTCCCACCTCCCCGAAGGGAATCGTGAGGAAATGCGAAGGCATTTCGCGCGCGCTTCACTCCATTTATATATACGTGCAAGCGAGCGGACGGGAGTGTGGGGCGCAGGGAGGAGAGAGAGCGAACGGCGAGAGAAGGAGCGGCGAAGCACTGCACCTACCCTCTGCTACACTCTCCACACACGCGGGAGCTCCGCCGAGCTTCCGCGATGCGAGCGCCCTCACACACCAGAGCGCGCTCCTCCTCTCCACTCACTCTCCGCTACTCCGCCCGCACCACCTGCTCCGGTTGCTAGGGGCGAGGATAAGCGCGCGCGCCCGCAGCTGTTGCTATGGGAGCGGGAGTGAGAGCGCAGAGATAAAAAATTACACCATCTTCCGCTAAAGGGAACCATGTGTAGATGTGAAGCAGCGGGCGCTAACGCTTACACTGGCGGCGGCGTTGACGCTGGCGCTCATCGCAGCGTTGCGCAGGAGAGAAAACTGGGGATGTGTAAAGCACGCAGCGATCGAGCGGTGTTTCCTACTGGAACATGCCAATCGCTGCTAATGTGCAGTGAGAGACAGAAGACTCCGACTGGACACAGAGACTCGCAGTCCGCTTTTAGTTAACGCGCACGCTGCGAATTTTTATTGTTCAACAACGCACAGGAGAAATCTCCCACCGGCACCACCTTGGAGGTCAAGATCCATTGCCATATATACGGGGTGGCCAGTGAACGGTTGTGCTGCGCGAGCAGTCGGTTTTTTCAACCAAGAAACTCGCTAGCAGACGCTGCCTGTGTCGGCGTCCCGAGGCGAGAGAGGCGGGGGGGAGCGTAGGAGAGGAGAGAGAGGGGGGGCGCGCATGCGCAGTGGGAGTGTGGACGCTGCGGGCAGAGATGCCTAGAGAAGAGAGGGGGAGCGTAGGAGAGAAGAAGAGAGGTGGGACGCGCATGCGCAGTGGGAGTGTGGACGGCGCGGGCAGGGATGCCTAGAGGAGAGAGGGGGGGAGCGTAGCAGGGGAGAGAGGAGGGGAGGCGCATGCGCAGTGAGGGTTGTGGTTGCCGCGTGGAGGGATGCCTAGAGGAGAGAGAGGGAGAGAGGAGGTTTTTTATTTTTATTTTTTTTAAAGGGTTTGCGCATGCGCAGTAAGGGTGGTCACGCCGCACACCACCACCACCGGATTAAGCTTCGCCATAAGATGCTTCACATCTAACACCTGCCGGCGCTCACCTCTTCAACCTATCCTCCTCCTCCGCGGACAACGCCGTACAACGCCGTACAACGCCGTACAACGCCGGATGCCTGACATAGCCCGACTATGAAATGCATTCGCATTTAAAAGGTCTGCACCACCAGAACATTTTCTTCCACTATAAGGAGATAAGAGTAGGAGTACTTTTCAACCAAACCATTACCGTTCTTAAAAACGATGATGCGCTATAAGCGGTTACGCAGTAATCATGCACTCCCTGTCGATGCGTGACGCTGCTGAACGCTTTTTTGAGTATACGTAGAGTGCTGAGCGAAGTAGCCTTGTAGAATGTGGGCGAATATATATTTCAGCGATTTAGGGGCTGAGAATGAAAGTTTATAAGCCGAAGAGCTAATTCTAGGGTCTGCAGCGATTCAATCTATAGTGTATGCGTTTTCGAGCAGAGCCTTACAAAGATAGCGTCCCAAAAATCGACAGGTGTCACCAGACAACAATGCAACATCATTATCACTATCAGCAGCACGTCATTACCGTCGTATTTTATGGCACAGCGCACCTGTATTACCTGTAACACTGCTCAACGCTGGTGCCTCGGTGATACCAGCGTGGACCACATAGGTGTCGATACTGCGGTGCAACAAACCATAGTGCCATGATACAAATGTAAAGGTACCTAGGTACCTCCGGGTACCACGTCTCTTTTCAAGAGCGGTACACATTTCTATGTCAAGTGCAGTATATTCTCAGCAGCCCTTCGAAATACACTAGACACATCCTAATACTGAAAAGTGAGAGTAATTCGTCCAGGAAAACGTCAGCACATTCTCCTGTATTGCGACATAGAAATGTGTAATGAGGAGGACGAAAGAGAATAGCATTCAGCACATTCAAATCGTCAGCCTAATGATAGGCCAGTGGCAACGTCCTTTTGAAGTGCAGAACGTAGTCACTCGCATAACACACTGACCGAATCAGGGTTTCCAGCTGTGACGTGGCAGAGATGCAGAGTTGGTATTTCGCATTTGAATTGAAATCAGTTGCAACCGACCCTTTCTGTCAGACTGCATGGAACTGCTGGCATCTGTCGCACGGTGTACCGAGGATCTTTCACTTGAAGTGCGCGGGTCCAGCGATTCCTTGTCCTGCCGGGCGGGGCGTGAGCGGCGGCCGCCGTGGCCCTTACGTGATTGATGTGTCACTAATGTTCTTCGTGCCCCGGACCTGACTCCATTCGGCACCGATCTTTCGCCGTGCTGTTGACCTCGGCCGCGGAAACCTTCGGTATTACGTCCTTCTGTTCTTCGCACACCAATAGGCGAATGTCAAGTCGGTTTTACATAAAAGTAGGTATTCGGTCTCTCAAAGGCGTGTTCGTAGTGAACGTATTATGCTCCATCTTCCAACCACGAATCAAGAAGACGCAGTTAGACTGACTGACAAAGCAGTGCACACGTCAAAAATAAATTCATTTTGTTACGTTGTCCGTTTCGAAACTATCCCGTTGTAAGTTGATTAGTAAGCGCTGCAACACTGCTACAATACAGAGCAAGCACGTTTTTCTAAAGTTCGATTCTATATCCAGTTGCTTACTCGTGGAACATTTATTTAAGTTACTCATGGGTCAGCACACCGTGCCAGTGGCTGCGAAGAAGCCCGGCATTAAATACTGGGTCAGCCTTCCCGATTTCATTTGGAGGTAAAAGGCAGTAGCTTTTCCGATGAGCTGAGATGGCTGCAAAACTACCCGGTATCCATGTAAATGGCAAATATTCGACATATTGCGCTTCACGAGGAGCGAAAGCCAAAATTAGACAACACCTCCCTAAGATGATCTGTCATCGAAGAAGGGACGACTGTTTGATAAACGGCGCAAGCCTGCCCGGCTGCTATATGCCTTTCATGCGCCCTTATATCATAAATGCTTATCGATAAACGAAGTGACGTAATTGTTCTGTTAGGTGCTTTGTGGATCCGGAGGTCAAAAAACGATTTCATTTAACTTTCTCCAACAGGTATTCTGAAGCAACTGTTGAGGCAATGGACATCTTTGTTTTTTTTTTTTTCGTAATAAGAAAATCAGTCGAATATCTCTTGGCTTTTGACACGAAGGTGCACATTAGCGCCCAGCAATGCCAGGAGTCTCTCCACGAATACATTCGTTGCATGCTGGAGATCGTAGGTCTACATGGAACTTTTAAATGTTTCTTTTTTTTTGTTTTTCTTTTTAAAGCGATATAAATATCGGGATGTTAGGGTGGTGGTCTTTAACGCAGCCTACCTTCCCGCCTTTTCATATCTAAATAAAAAAATGAACGTGATTTCATCTTAGTCAAATAGCATTTTCTCAAAACTGTAGCTGGTAGCGTATATAAAAAGCCTACCGTGAAATCAATACTGTTCATATCTATATTTTTTAAAGAAGCTCTGAACAGGGGGATGAACATATCAACCGACTTTTTAAGATTTCTTTCCTATGTTTCTTCTAAAACTCTAGGAATTATTTGTTGCTTTTTCCATCTTAACCTCGCAAAGTATCATGCAAGAGAATACTTCTACGGCCAGTACACCGATATCTTATAACACAAAAATGACCAAGCTTGTGTTTAGGGACCATCACACAGCACAGATGTGCGCATTTTTGGTCACGCGTAAAGCTGTACATGTGCCAGCATCAGTAAACTCTTGGAAAAAATTTGGAGGCGTATCAGAGAAATTAGCTTTAAAGCATCAGTGGTTACTCAAACATCTCATTATTTCCGCCGATACGTGACCTGTATGCGAGATGAAAAGCGAGGCAGTTGATTTTATTGCCTCCGACTTTTCTTACGTCATCCGCAGGACCGGTTACCGGAGACGCTGTTACGTAACGCTTTATTTCTCTGTCCTGATGGGCTTGCTCAACAGTCAGGGTATCGATGTAAGTTAAGCATAAATAAAATATACTGACAGATGCAGAGCGGAGGCCGTATCGGCTAATAAATTAACCTCTTTATAAGAAAGTTGAGCGGCTGAAACATTTATGAGGGAAACGCCTACCAGCAAAATACTGGTACAAAAGAAATCAGCGGGACCTACTCTACCGAACTCCATGATAACCATGTCGCAATCATGACCAGCCGTCGATTTCGAAAAGACGAGCAGTTTTTTTTCTATGAACTCTCGCAGAATTTCTCAGTCTCTTTCCTTTCTTTTTTTTCTTTCTTGAGAGTGAGTTTTTCGATTAAAGCCATATTTGCATCTGTTTGCGCAGTGTAAAGTATCTCGCTAGCCTTCCAGCCTGAAGAGGGATCAAATGTGACGTGATACATCCGGAACTTCTCTATGTTAGCTTTTATCTTGGCTATTGTGAGATTATATCTTCACTAATACAAAGGAGAATGTGGCTCGTGTAATTTCATTTAGGCTTGTTTGCCCACTTTCTACAACGCGGTGGGGCCGACCTTTAGAGGCATGCGCTGGCGATAAGCTAACAATTTTTTTTACTGTGCACATATTGCGCGGGAAGACCACTCCTACGAAATCTTCCTTTTTTTCCCCGCTATTTTCAAAGAACTAATCCTAATTCAAAAATGGTGTGATTTAGAATCTTTATTTGCGCGACGGCATTGATTTTAACTAGACGCTCTTACAGAAAGATAGTTTTTGACGCACTAAGTAATATAGCGCCTGAGAATCTCAGAAATCGCCGTAATCTGAGAAATACGCCGTAAGCGTTTCTGAGGGAAAAGGTTCTCACTAATTCGAGGAATGAGGGAATATTTCAAGAAACAATAAAGTAACTTCAAAATTACGTTCACGGTGAACAACCTAGTCTAAGCATGTATATCGCAATCGCGATACTTCGTAATGGCAAAAGTGCCATTACGAAGCTGCCCCCCCCTCCCCCCCCCCCCATTTAAGGGGAACGCTGCGCACGCTTATGCATCCAGTCATGACAGCGAATTTGAGTTCGACCACACGCGATGAGTACCGACCGCATCATCCACTTAAAGCGCCTTGATCGCGATCCCTCAAAAGTGAGCAAAGAGGAGAGTGGGAAATTCACTAAGTCGCCGCTGGATAAACCTTCTAGAACAGGACTCTCTAGCGTGGACGCCTACCGCCATCTCGAGGAGCCGGAGGAAGCTAGCCATTTTTGATGACCTACACGAATAAGCATAGAACCCTTGAAATGTACTGCTTAGCTATAATAGTTAACAGGAATATATTTGTTATAGACTACGGCAGTCAAAACAGAAAGTTATGGGTAATTATGAATGGCGGCGGGCAACATTTGTCTCCGTACACTTACTTGAGGGTCCAAACGCAATGTAAAATAAGGTTCAAAACTATCGATTGCACTTTGTACTTGAATTGTCTATTGATATTTAATAAGCTTGTAAGCATACCATGGCCTCAACAAGCACCGGCTGAGTTGTCTACAATCAGTTCACCGTCATGTCATCTACACCAATGGACTGCGACTGTGGGCTGTATGAGCCTTAACACCGAGGGACGTATTTTTGTAGATTGAAAAAAAAAGAAATGGAATAAATTTGTAAATTTAATTACTGTTACTGTTGAAAAACCTTCGTATGCATTTAAAAAAAAGCCGGCAGATTCCACGTACCTTGGGAATCGATGTTATGCGAAGCATGCGGAGGGAAGGTGACTGTGTTGTGCGCAAAGCTTGAAACACCGAAACTGGACGATTCTGATGTGTACTTTCGTTGCTTTGGGTTGCTTCTAGGTATTAGCTAGGTTGCTTGTATGTTAATTCTCAGCGCGGAGTAGTTCGCGGTAAACCACAGACAGTTACAGACACGAGATGGATGTCCAAACGCCAATGACAACCTCGCGCGGAAAACCAAGTGTTCGCACGTCTCATAGATATGCACGTCGTCATTGGCGTAGGGCCTTCTATCACATCGGGGCCTCGTCGCAGCCGCCATTGCCTTTCGCGTTCCCTAGCATTCTCGCGTACGTACTCGGGGTCTTCGACTCGCCGCCTTCGCTTAGCAGCCATTTATTAAGCTAACTGTTGCTTCCTTTATCTTTAGCAGACCAGTGTTGAGTACTAGGTATTGCCAAATTTCTGTGGCGCATACCCGTGATGATAGCCATTTCTTGGGTTAACTGTTGTCTTCTTCATTTTTAAAGGACCAGTGGTGAGTAGTGGGATCTGCCCAATTTTTGTGACACATACCCTCTCATTATGATGATAGTTTTCTAGTTACCATGGACATTTTACGGCTGGCTATAAGAGTTTCGCTGTTAAAAGACAGTAATTTATGCACGCACTCCAACGCTAAGTTGTTCCCGCCATCAATGCAAACATCAATGGGAATGCTAAATAGGTAGCATCACAGCAGAGGAGTTAGTTTTCGCAGGCTATGATGGCAAGCGTCAGCACTATACTCCGGGTTGTGGTTACATTCATAGCAAGCTGAAGATCTTCCTCGGCTTTCCGAATTCCTTGTTCGGTGATTCCAGTACTCATATTGCCGCTATCAATCGATGTTTACAGGGGGGCTGTCCGCTTCGCATCGATATGCACTGACAACTTTACGTCAATATTTCATGTCACCACATAGAAAGAATTTGCTAGAAAACGCGCCTCAATGAGAGGAAAAGTGGAAGTTTGGTAATATTTTTACGTGATACGACGATGCAACAGCAATAATGTGTGCTTTAAAAGAAGGTGTGCGGAAGATCGCAGAAGAAATTTTTTGCTCGCTTGTTTCTGTAGTTCTTTTTCAAGGGATGTTGAGTGAAGAAGTCATTCATTTTCAGAAAGATATGGGATTTCTTAGCGCCTTGTAGAACGAGACAGAGGGGTGTGTCGTGCCAATGATGAAAGTGTAGTCACGTAACGATCAGCGCGTTGTTGTTGCTGAAACTGAATCCCAGCTAGTGCTGGGTTCGTTCTCCAACATTTTCTTTGCTGCTGTCACGTACGGAATCCTTCTAAGCGTTACTGAACGTTTTGAGTCAAAACCTTTAATACCCACATAGCTTGTATCTTTCCAATTGAAATATCGCTGAGAAGCAAACCATTCTGTCTCACATTTTGTCTGCACTTAAAAAAGAGAACGGTAAGGTTATTTCTACGAATGTAAGTGCTTGTTATTTGTTTTGAGTTCATTTTGAACATCTGTCGCCCACGTCGATGAAGAATCGTTCTTCGGCTAATGCACAACTGGCAGTAACCCTGCCCTGGCAGATGGTGCTAGAGCCCTCAGCAATAAAGTAAAGCTGAAATAGCCACTTTATCAATGGAGCTAACATTAGTCTTTTTAGGGGCGAAGCTCCTTAGGACCTATCCTTGTCTTCCGTTGTGGTCACGGTATAGAACTGTTGCAATATACTCGAAACATATCTGAGACTCAAAAAAAAAAAAGGTTTTACAATTATCTAATATCAATCATAATTGCGACAGAACAATATAAAACACCTACAAGCACCAACCCTTTATACTAGTCGGTGACTTTAACGTAGACATTATAGACAGCAACCAGAGTAGCATTAAAGAAGCAAACAAATAAATTTACAATTATATATCACTTTATGTCACTCAATTTACATTATATGGGGCAACGCTCGAGTAACGTACGGTTACTCACCGATGCGATACCCACAGCTCACAGCTTCGCCCACTCGTCATGATTCACTTCGTGGAGATGCACGGATTTTTTTTGTTTCTTTATTACAGCACCTGAACAAATTGTCTTTGTTTAGCTCAGTACGTTTCTTCGAGAGTTGTTGTCTTTTGAACTTTCTCCGGAAACACGCGAAAATGCGTATTCGAGAAGTAATGCGTTCGTATGCTTCACTAAGCTTCAAGTGGTAATTGGTATGAATAGCGAGCAAGAAACATTCTATTCTTGTACGTCATCGGTATTTTTACTGCTAGCTAGCTCATGATAGCCTGATGACATACACACAGAAAAATAACTTTATATTACGCTTTCCAGTGTTTTTCTGTTTGCGTCATTTCGCTCAGTGAATATTGCGACACTGCGGTCAATATTAAACGCTGCCTTGTTTATAGCGCCGGCGGCCGCTCTATGACGAAAGCAAAATAAAAGAAAAATATAGCGACTGAGAAAGACACGGACGCAATTAAAGAGGATTAGATGACATAAGGACAACACTGCGGGTTTTCTCTCACTGGAAGTCAAAAAAAAATAAAAGGAGGAGGAAAATGAGAGAGGGGGGCGGATGTGAGGGAAGTCTGAGGGCGGAGGTTTTATGAGGAGCCCGTAACTCTACCCAATCTTCATTCTGCTGGAAAGGCTTGCGAGTATCTATGGCAGTGGCGGCGCTGCGGGGGGCTTGAAGTCAGCCCTATGCTTGCTCGCCTCTTACCTTCCTTCCTTCGGCTCTGCCTTTCTTCATCTTTCTTTGTTTTCTTCATTTCCTCACCTGCGAAGGCCCCGCCTTTCATTCAGCCCAAATTTACCTGCCGTATCTTGCTGTCGCCGACTTCCCCTCATCGTCCTACACTATCTTCTCCTTATTTTGCCGCCAGCTGTTTTGACCTTTACTTCGACCTGGGGTGCGCTGGGCTTCGCGGGCTTCCCTGTCCGGCTCATTTCAGCTTTTCTTTATTGATTTTTTCTTTTCCTATGTTATTCTTTCTTTACGGGCCTAGGATCTCTTTGACTTCGTGCCGCCGCGTACCTTGCGACTCCGTTGCCGTCCGCGCAGACTCCCGAACCATGGAGCTAGGCTGACGCACGATACTTTGGAAACAGTTTTGAACAGCAGCAGAAAGAGATAGAGGGAGAGGAGGAGGAGTAAGGAATTTCCCCTCATCCGACACCGGAAAAGTCAACAGGAGCGTCATTAAGTTGAGCAAACCGACGGCGAATCTGTGCACATCGCGCGGATGGCTTCCAGCGCGTTTTTGTGCACATAACTGTCGCGTTGGCACAGTTTCGCGCGAGAACAGCTCGCTGCAGCTCTACATTTGAATGCTGCTTGGGCGGTAGCAGCTGGAACTCATCAAGCAGCGCACGCGTTCTGCAATCAGTCGCGGCTTCCATCGTTATGACGCGGCCTTTATCGAGGATTACATTGCGGATGTAGAATGCTCTTGTGTTTTATTTCCGACTTCTTTTATGTTTGGATGATCCCGCATTGCTTCAGCTTATTTATGAGTCCACCGAACGTCATATCATTGTCGGATAATCTGCAGCTTAATATGTGCATGGTTCTCTCAGAGTATTGTTTCGTTCAGCCACTCTTTCTTTCTTTCTTTCTTTCTTTCTTTCTTTCTTTCTTTCTTTCTTTCTTTCTTTCTTTCTTTCTTTCTTTCTTTCTTTCTTTCTTTCTTTCTTTCTTTCTTTCTTTCTTTCTTTCTTTCTTTCTTTCTTTCTTTCTTTCTTTCTTTCTTTCTTTCTTTCTTTCTTTCTTTCTTTCTTTCTTTCTTTCTTTCTTTCTTTCTTTCTTTCTTTCTTTCTTTCTTTCTTTCTTTCTTTCTTTCTTTCTTTCTTTCTTTCTTTCTTTCTTTCTTTCTTTCTTTCTTTCTTTCTTTCTTTCTTTCTTTCTTTCTTTCTTTCTTCAAAGGGTTTGTTATGTGCAGGTACTGCATCACTTAACGTTGAGTCAGGATTTTGGGAAATTGCTCCCGCTAACCACTTACAAAATTACTGCCTTATAATGAACCGCTTTCTGCCCCGGTAATACTCAGCATCAACAGTTCGTGCGTCGTTGCATGAAAGGTGAGCCTTTCACTATCCTTCTTATTTTGCCTAACAGAATATTATTTATGAAATTTTTCTAGTACCCGGATGTACCGCATGAATTGCGCATTTTTAAAACAGTACACACCTTGTGCTTACTGGTATGTTCGTAACATTAATATATAGGTTTCATTTTCTAAAATTTAAAATAATTACTTTCGTGATTAGTATTGCAACTTTGATTTGCTGCAAAAAAAGTTCTGGTAAAATTGTTTGGTAACGTTTTACGTGATTTTGCATTGCAGTAGGCAGGAGATTACTAATTCATGTACGATGATGCGTGATTTATTCTCCCACACCATCCATAATGTAAAAGAGTGGGAAAGCGACAGTAATACTTTCTTAACTTTCATATCGTCCCTGGCTTGTCGATGCTAACACGAGGAAATAAACTCCAGCGGAAGCTTCACAGAGCATAACTGTTCGCGCGAATGCAGAACGGATGCTAGTGGAGAAAGCATCAACAATGAGTCGTCCTATTTCACTTGTGGTCTCTTACCGTTAAGCTAAGGCTACGATAGTCCATCTAAAATTGACTTCCTGTGTTCCTGTATGCATACAGTGCTAAATGAACTGGCAGTGCTTACTTAGCTAGCAGCGCGTAATGCCGTCGAATGTCACAGCTCAAAGAATACTCCAGCTTCACATTTCCAATGGAGGATAAAAGCTTCTGAGCGACTGTAAGCTCATAAGCATGTGTTCCGCATCTTCTTGTCAGCCCACGCTTTCAGACCCCACAGGACACAAGTTTCAATTATCGTATTAAAGAGCATGCAGCACGAAAAATGATAATGAGGATAAGCTGTATAAAAATGGTCCGCGTTCTTTATATATCGTCCACCTAACTTACTGCGTATGACTGCTGAGAAAATAGCGAACAGATCTACTGGAAGGAACTGAAAGCTTGTTCGTTATAGCAACTTGTTAATGCCTTGCGGTTTTCATAAGACTGAGCGAGCTTCACACGCTCGGTTGATTTCTTGTGACTATTGGATAAGGAAGCTGTGCGAAATATAACACTTGAAGCAAATGGTCGCGCTATTTCATAAAATCTCTTGGAAGTATTATGTGCCTGGAAAGCGTGTTGTTACGCAATATACTCTACAAGCGATCCTTCATTCGACGTCGAATTTTGCGCTGATTTGCATAATTTGTCTAAAGCAATTCACTTCTCTATACATTCATAATCATTCCGGGAATAAATGGAATGTTCGCAAAGATATGCACTGAAAGATGGGCGGAAACAGCCGTAATTCACTCAGTGCTACGCGCAATAGTACTGGTGCTTGAGGAATTAACGCCTACAGGCACGTAGTATCCCACTTATTATTGTTATACATGAGTCCTATTAGGTAGGCGGAACATTTTTATTGCGATAGCAATTATATGGACAGTCTCGACGGGGTTCTGCCGTCGCCATTGCCGTCACCGTCGTCGTCATGTCTCGAATAAAGTCCAAATTGATAAGATCCCCCCAGCGCATCGTATGTTGTACTCGCGGGTAATAGCGCGCGAGCGGGGGCGACGAACGTGGCTGAAATGGTGATCAAACGAGCCGGCCCATCTCCGTCGCTCCGAGGCGCATGTGATAAGTTCCCTCCGCCTGTTAGACCGGCCGTGGAAGGCTCAAAAAGATAGGAAACGCCCCACCCGTCTTTTGCGAGCTTGAAAAGACCACGGCGAAAAAGTTTGAAGCAAGGTCATGTGGAACAGTTTGCATTTCTGCATGACAACTTGTATTTCGGTGGCAGTCACTCAGCGCGTTATGGGCTTGAGGCCATCAACAGATTGCATTTCTGTGTTCTTTCTTGCAATTTTCAACAAAATCTTTGGTATTCGATATTCGAATCGACATTCGACATTTTTGGCCACTATTCGGCACTATTCGATTCGAATTCGATTCGAGATGAAATTTCACTATCCGCACACCTCTAAAAAATAGTATATTAGCATCATAAGCAAATGCAAAGAATACACTGTAATATTCTCTAACAAGCTTTTGTAACCTGCAGCTTGAATTTATTTTTTTTTAAATGCATGCATCTTCTTAGGTGCACTAGAGGATTCCTGACAAAATTAAATCTCAAACGAAGGCTGACTTTTTTGGAGATTGGTTTCCGAGCTCTGTTGCACACAAACTTTGTACGGTTTCGTGTTGCTTGGAAAAACAGTGGTTGTTAAATTACAAAGAAGGAGCAAGATAATTATACACTTATCGTAGATGCCGCCTGAGTTTACAGCGCGCCAACTGGCTGGAGTACGCGTAATAAGAGAGCAAGAAAGCATATATTACCAGTCTGTAGCATACTAAGGACATAAAGAAAAAATCGCTCTGTCCCGAAAGACGTCGTGAAACGCGAACAAGCTTTTCTACTGTGAAGTTTACGCTTCAGAATGTTGAAAATTCGGTCTCTCGCAACGGTCTCTGTTTCCCGAGATTGAGTTCGCTTTGGCCCATGCCATATTCAGCCGGCGATGCGGCATTTTGCATCTCCGTGCGGAGTCCAGTCTTTCAAAGCGCATGCGAGAATTGCGGCCACTCATTTTGCTACGCGCGTGCACAAACACAAAAGGGGACAACCGCGAAAATAAGAACGAGAAAGAGTAAGACATATGATAGCGCAGAGGACAATATTTTCCAACCACTGAGTCTGCCGAGAAATTCAATCTTTGCCTTAAAGAATGACTCCAGGCGTGTACCGAAAGCAACTAACACAACGTGGAAATACATGTAACAGCTCAGCAACACAAATTAAATAAGACCAGACGAAGCCGACACAATTTGCTACCACAAATCAGCTTTATTTTCTCTTTCTCTCTCCTTCTCATTTTTTTAAGTTATACGTTCCACTGTCTTCCGTCCCGAGCCACCGCACAACGCGGCTGCTTTATTCAGTTTTTTTTTTTTTTGTACTGTTGCTTCAAGCCTGGGCTCGACGGCAGCGGCGAGGGAAACCATCTGGAGGGGAATTAATAACCGCGTGTCCCGCGCCGTGCATTTCCGCGCTGGCATGTCATCGCTTTCTTCTGGCTGGAGGGGGGAGGGTCTTTTAAAGAGTATAATTCGGACCGAGTCTGCAATTCTGGCGACCTCTCTCCCACCCTCGGTTCCTGCACCCACTCCTCTCAGGCTTTCATTTTCTTTTGACATAACGACTTCCGCTTCGCAGTTGCAGATTTCCCTTCAGCGCTCGCCCATACACTGCCTCCCCTCCCCGCACACTCCCCCTCATCATCATAAGTGATGATACCCCGAGGCCCCATTTATTTCGTTTCGCAGGCGCTCGTGTTCTCGTGTGCGTTGACCGATTCGCGTTTAACTCTTGCTGTTGTGAGGTTCGGTAGGCTTTTTGTTATCGTGTTCTTCCGTATGAGCGCTGTTTTTTAACTGACTTGATTTCTGGGCCCCATGTATTCTTTTCACTCCTCCTCACCCCATTGTCTGGAAGTCTCTATACCACCTTACTTTAACTTTCTTTCAGATATGAGCGCTGAGATCCAAGCACTATATTTCGTACTGTGCTACACTTCTCTCAGAAAGTATCCCCCCTGTACCTGGCATGAAAATATTTTTGAATGTATGAAAAAAAAAACGGTTTTCATGTATCCGTGCTAGAGATAACGGCGGTTATTTTTTCCCGTTTGTTACGACGACGAAGTTTCAGCACTCGATATTGGTTATTCCATGACGGTCCGTCCATTTAATCTGCCATACTCACGACCACAATCGACTTCGTCGCATGGACTAAACATAATTTGTTGTGATCGCTAGCCCTTAGTCCATCTCTATCTTCACACAAATCTTCTTGCGTTAGCGTCTAAAGCGGAGCTTGAATCAATGCCGGTGAATAAATCTGTAATTTAAGGTACAACGCGATGACAATGTGCACGTATAAACGCAATGGTTTGCGTTGGACAATAATTCGGAGAGCCGTACGATCCCTGCCTGTATTCCAGTAGAAAAATTAGCAAAACTACAGAAAAACGAAGGCAGCACCGTTTACATCGCGTAGAGATTGCTATTCACAAGATGCATCCGGAAGAAACCAACAGGCAGTGAAGCTAAGGGACATATCAGGGACAATATTAATAAGGGACTGTTAATGTACCCTATATCCTCCCTAGCTCCATTGTCTGCTGGTTTCATTGGGTTGTGCCTATCAAGAAAACGAGCCCTCGATCAATCCTTTCTGTTATGTTCATTCTTAAGATGACGGTTTGTTTAGGTGCGACGCTTTCGTTTCGTGTTCCAGAAAGCAGCAGCGGAGGTCCAAAGAAAATGTACTCGTCAGCGGTGACAAAAGCGGAACACGGAACATTTGTTCAATATAGGACGATTCTAGCATAATGTGAGTGGCCGAAAATAACGCAGAAAAGTCGAAAAACATTGCTGCCAATAGCGACGTGACAGTGATTACACCACGCTATTTACACAGTAGTTCATCGGTTTCACAGGCGCTAATTGGTCTGTATTGAGGCACTATAAATGTACAAAGAGAGTGAATCGCTGAAAGGTTGTACTTAGCAGTACTGTGCCATTGTGTTCGCGGCATCAGATATATAGTACATATAGGGACCTTTCAGTTAAATTGTGTGAGCAGGCAAGACCTTTGAAACAAATCATCAAGCCTGAGAAGCTAGAAGTTTTAACAGAGTGACTCTCGCCTTGGCTGTTCCTCAAATATCCATTTGCGCTAACATAGGGTTAAAAATTGTGTAAACATACTTCACACTTGAAGATCATCTTAAATACCGCGTTGCACGCGTGTCGGGCTGACTGGGCCATAAATGCCGTCCTTGTCAGGGACGCAAACTGTTTTTTCTCAACGGCCCACTCAAACGCTGTTGTTGTTTACCGGATGAAGTTATTTTTTTTAATACAGAAGTAATAATTCTGAATTAATGTTCTGGGGTGCTTACTTGTCAAAACTTTGTCAAAATCCCACAGTGAGGCTCCACTGCGGAATTTAACTACGTGGGATTCCGAAGCGTGAGCCGAAGTGGTTGTGTACGGGCCTATCTGCAATAAGCCCCAGCAGAAATGCGGCTTCAGTAGACGGAAATAGAATCCGTGTAGCTGCGAAATACGTTAAGTGCTAAGCTACCATGATGGGAAATAACAGAGGACGAAAACGAATGAAATGGACACACAACAATACATACACACATATGTGTAGCGAAGCAAGTGCACCCGTCTTTTATCGAAAAACCTCGATGGCCGCTCTTCACGTGAAGGGTAATCGTTATCGCTAAAGAAGAATAATAAGGCTTCGAGTTTTAAATATGCATGCGCCAGCTCTTTTATTGAAAATTTCTTCGTGGAGAATACGTTGCGTTAACTCCGTAGGCAACCCATATGCAAGCAGAGACAGTGACTGATGAGAACTGTGCCAAAAAAAAAAAGTAAAACACACTAACTGCAGCGGACGCAACGCTCTGCCTGCGTTACGCACAACCTCTCACGCCATTTTTATCCCTGACAATAATTCTCGCCCGTCGAGAACAACTAGCAAAAAGAAATGGTGCACGACACCTCAAAAAACAATCTCCAACCGTGTGGGCGTGAATGAAAAGCTGTCGTCAATCATCATAAAGACCGAGTTCAAATGCAATTTATTTCAACACCACGTAGACGTAATGACGGCAGAAGAAAGATACGGTGCAATGCATTTGGAGGGCGTGGGGAAAAGAATAGGCAAAAAAAAAGAATAACAAGAGAGAAGAAAGTCGCCATCGCAGGGGACTTGTGCCACGGGGCGACGACTGTCCACTGGAGGTGTGAAAGGTGAGGGTGGACTGGGGTGTCCAACATTCGCAGGCGCCACCATGACAGAAGCGAGACCTTTAGCAGGCAAGCACCGGCGAGTTCTCCAATCTCCATCTTGGGATAGATTATGGGTCAGAAGAAGGTAGCGGTGCAAAGACGTAAGAGCAGTAGCGGGTCATGCTACCAGAAGCTCAGATAACAAATGACGCCATCTTTTAAGAGCGGAGAACTTTAGGGGGCCGGACTGTCGTATTCTGTCTTATGATGTCGTATGCTCTCGTATAGCTGTGATCGTATGCTGTCATCGTCGCTTGGCGTAATGAAGGCAAAACCATATATAGCAGAGCCAGCTGTAGCATATTGAGCGCTCGCTCGCGCCAAACCGAAGCCTTCTCCGCTTGTTCTTCGAGCGATTAAGTGCGGACAATACTACTACGGCTAGGGAAACACAACATAAACCCCGTATAAACTGAAAGAAGAAGCGAGCGACAAATAGAAAGAGAGAGAGAAAGAAAAAAAATAGCAAGAAAAACAGAAATAAATAGAAATAAAGAGGAAAAATCAGAAAAATACTGCAAAAGTGAACAAGAAAGAGAGGAGGAAAGAAAGATAAACGGAAATAGAAACGATTAAGGCTGCCCAGCTCCGCATTTCCTTCAGGCATGGGCCCACTAGGGCGAAGCTACCTTAATTTGTTTTTTTATTAGTTCTTGTTTTCAATTATGGTGGTACGTAGGAACCATTTTCTTGATAATAATCCTGTGTTGCTCTTTTGCTAAAGCTGTTCTCAAGTTCACTCGAGACACAACGATTGTGGGCATTTACGCTCTAATACTCGGAAAGGAAAGTCGAAATAAGGGCACGAAAATTGAAACACAAGAAAAATAGAGAGAGAGAGAGATAGAAAGCAGGAATAAAGGAGAGAGAAAAGAAAAGCAGGGATGTTAACCGGTTTACAAAAACCGGTATGCCACCCTACACTAAGGGAAGGGATGAGGGAGCCTTGACATCATAAGAGCAGAGAAAGTGAGAGAGATATAAATCAGGTATTTATTTATTTATACATGTACCTACAGCGCCCTCTACGGGCATTGTTGTAGGGGGGGTTTACAAATCATAAGTACATACACGTAAAAGAAAACAATTTGCGTGGTACAAACCAAACAAATCAAGATAGGTGAATCGCAGCATGCAATAGATGCACAAAATACATGGGCTGGACATTTCCGCCTTTGCTAAATGAAAAAAAAAAAAACGCTTGACAATAGATGAAAGGAAAAAAAAAGAAAAAAAAGTGACATTCGGTTAACAACATACTCTTTTAAAAGTGAAGGGAACGCTGTGTTAGGTGCGGTTACAATACTTGACGGAAGACTATTCCATTCGCGTATAGTTTTCGGAAAAAAAGTATTTGCGAAAGCACTTGTTCGGCAATTGTATTCGCGTACTTTTAAAGAATGGTCCCGCCGTGATGAGATGTAGGTTGGTGGTTTGATGTATTTATTTTTATCGATTCCGGTTTTGTCATTGATTATGTTGTAGAAAAGACATAGTCTGATATATTTACGCCTTGAAGACAGTAATGGCCATCCAAGTGCACTGACGATCTCTGACGAGTCAGAGAGGCGAGCTAGACATTGCCCATTCGCAAATCTTCACGCGTGGGGAAGGGGGAGGGGACGAAGGACGCTTAACTACACATGTACTAACGTGTGATAACGTGTTTGGGCAGGTAAGTATGACATGATTAAACCTTCAAACGCACAAGACGAGAACAAGAAAAAGACGTGACGCACACGGGCGCTAATTGGCGACAGATTATTTTGAGCCTGCAGTGATTTTGTTGAAAAAGGAAGGAGCCAGGGAACCGTGGACAAATGCTGAATACATAGAAGCATAGTTCACTGCGGATTGACGTTGCAGTGCTGTATTCACCGCTTTTTTTTAAAACTTTCCTCGGACGACGTCGTAAAATTTATGTCAAATACACCGGCCTCATCAAATTTCATCAGAATATTTGAAACGAGCGCTTTCCACATGACCGTTGAAGAGTAGCGTATGCTAAATAGAAGTTTCTTTTTCTTCTTTTTTTTTAATATCGGGCGGCGAAAGTTATTGACGTCGAACGCTGATCGGTAATTGTGCGATATGTTTTATGTGCGGAGCACTCTAGGGGCCCTCTCTGTCGTATGCTGTCATATGCTATCGTCGTCGCTTGGCGTAACGCAGGCAAAACTACGTATAGCATAACCATCTGTAGCAGATTGAGCCCGCACTCGCGCCGAAGAGAAGTCTTCTTCCTCTTGTTCTTCGAGCGCCTCGATGATGATACCGTTACGGGGCAAACTGAATGCCAGTGGGAGAGCGGCTCAGCGGGTGGACGAGGAAGACGAAGAGCGAGGAACGGCGAGGCTGTAGGCAATGGCCGCCAGATTAAAGAACTGTTTAGTGTGTTTTGTTGAGTCTGAAGAGTGCTCCGTTACATTTGGTGGCAGCGGGGAGACTCGGCAGCATAGAACGCCCGAAGGACGACTTGGGGAGCGACGCTCTTGCAGAGATTTTCGCAAGTTACGATCAGAAGTGGAAAGATGATAGAACAGATGTGCCGTAATTTGAAAAACTCATCCCAACGCCTCACTCTTAACGCTAGTTCTCTCACCGCAGCGACACGTGTTCAGAGCATCTCTGAGAGACGCGCGGCGCCTTCGGTTGACGCTGGGCTTGCTTCGTTGGAGAAGCCAGACGTTAATAAGGAAGAGTGCGAGTCTTCCATCGTGAGCTCCGAATTGAGCAACTGTGCCAAGGACATACGCACTCAACGTCAAAAGAAACGAAAAAAAAACGAAACCCAAAAACAAGGGCAAAGAAGAAATGCACTAAGAAAATCTGAACATTTGCTTCAAAAGGGCGAGCCAGCACATTCAATCGACGGAGCCAGAATAAGCGCGGACGTACAATGGCCGTTGAGACCTATGCAACGTATGCCATTGACATGAGGAGCTGTATAACGACCAACGACAAGTATCAGCAACGGCCGCAGAAGACCATCCAGTGTAGTTGCTGACTCCAATCGGCACCGGCACTGGGAGGTATTGTCTGCCATCGGTAGGGGCAGAGAACAATACCTAAACTATTTCACCATCAGAGGCGTCGGGCGTTTTCACCGCATGTGCCATTCTGTGCATCTTGGGAACCCTTCACCAGCATTCCCGTGTCACCGACCGCAGGCCCACCTTTGCTTGACTTACCAAAAAAGAAGTTTTACTTTCTTGTTTGAAAACACGCCAGCTCATTTCAGACAAAAATGTAACAAGAAACCCCTGTCCTGCAGAGCGTCGCAATGCAATCGATACATCGTAAAAGTATTTCGCTACTGAGATACATACCCATTTTTCAAATGTATATCATTGCAGAAATACAGATACACAAAAGTTCCCTATCTATAAGATACTATCGCGATATTCTGGTATTGCGATAGTGCCCAGCACTCTGTATAACTAATCTTTAAACACATAAAGCGAGAATTTCTAGCTTACTGTTACTTTTGAACTGCACAAAACTTTCAGCGCCAACGTAAAATAGGCCAAGCAGGTCGGTTTACATGTCGTATACCGTTAGCAACGATAAGAACCATTTGCAACACAGGATGTCTAGACCCCAACAGCATAAAATATCAGCATGAGGAACAACAGGACGAAGAAGTTTCGCTGTTGTTGAAAATGCTTGTGCCTCATAGCACTTTCATGTTATATTGGGCACTGAAGAAACTAAAATTATTTCTCATTCAAGTACATGTACTATGTGCGCCCATCTTTCGTGTTTCTTGCGCTCTCCTGTAGCACTCCTAAGAAGCTTCGGAATACTAACGCTCTGAAGCGTTTGCACCTCTACTTTGCATACTCCCACACCAGGTGCTGAGCAAAATCTCTCCTCTGTGTATATTTAGTTCCTTGCTAGAAGTTGCGGCTTTAGAACAAATCATGTTCGGATTTGATATTTGTGCTCACTCAAAAAGATAGGCCACTGTACCAAATGACTGATAATAATCCCAATTCAGGTTCGCATATCAATGGAGCACTGCAGTAGGCACTTCCATGCAAAAGGTTTTGCCCACTTCCATTTCACAACAGGAATCTGAAGCGCAAATAGCGTCAAACGCTTCCCGTCCCTTTCAAGGAGGACGAGCCATCACGCAAATGGAGCTCATGGTACGGACGGGATACGTGTCTAACACGCGCCTGAACCGGATCATCTCGAAAAGCGAACGTGGCTGGTTGTGTAAATCCAGCTCAGGTCTGAACTTCAACGCAAACAAATGAAGGGCATTGGTGAAAGAGAGATACCACCAAATTGGCGCTTCACGAACATACGATTCCTTCTCGCTGTGTGAGAGCGTGAACAATGGTCTCGTAGGCATCACTCGCACTACTTCTTAGTGCTTCTAGGACACTTGAGCTTAGTTATATGAAACCTTAAAAGTTATAAACTTTAAAAACAAATAGAGATACATGGAATCAACAAAGAAAAAGATGTATAAAAATGTCAACTAGCCATGTTGTCAGGCAAGCTTTGCTTCACTGCCTCTGATTACGTCAAAAGATTCACAATTCGGTTAAAATGAAAGCTGCAAAAAAAGTAAGATATAACTTCAAAACGCAGACACGGTGGACACCTCGAAACTTTCACAAAAACGACTCAACACAGCAAGCGCTCTGATCCCAACGCCAAATTCGGAAACACACCGTAGGTTTCAATGCAAATGCATGCGTATGCTCGGCCTGCATTCGTGCGATCAAAACCCTTGTACCCAAGCCAATTGCTGAAAAGAAATCATGTATACAAACAATCAGACGAATGAATTCCCACATGCACTTGTGTTTCGAGAAATACAAGAGAGAAAAAAAAAGGAAGCATGGCCTAAAGGCTAGGCTGCGAAATTCACTTTCATAAGCCAGTGAAACGGCGTGAAGTGACTGGAAACGGTACGCGAGGAAGTGATTGAGAAGCAAAGCAGGCGTCGCAGTCAGCCGCAAATCCCCATTTTCTCGAGGAATGAAATCACCTAACGCGAGCGAAGGGGAGATCACGGGACCAAGTGGGGTCTAACAGAAAGCGTGCGGAAGCGTTCTTTGTGCGGGATTTCTGCCCCGCCAACGTTGGCGGCCGTGAAGGCAGCGAACAATCAAGGAAATTGCTTTTGGACGGCAACTGCGGCACCCATAGTGGAGGCTATAGACGCCGTGTTGCGCACGGGAGAGCAACCAGGCGAATCATGGCGGAGTGAATTAACAGCCGTCGAATAACGAAAAACGAAAAGAAAAGGCTGGTATAGGGCATGTATGGGTGAGTTGGAAGCAAGATACGAGTCACAGATACTGAAAGGGAGCCGGAAGAGAAGTTGGGGCGCGTCAGCCAGCTGCGGCAAAAGCCTATCCTCCCCTCGTAGACCCTGTCAAGGATGAGCGAGGAACACGTTGCTGCATCGGGATACACTGTAGCCGCTTTGGGTCCGAACCATGGCTAGCTTCGGTGTGCCCCCCCCCCCCTTCCCCCCCACACACATAAAAGGCAGTGGTGATGCAATAAAGGGCAATCAAGAATTGCAATAATTAACGTTGTGCGTGAGTGGACTTGTCCGCCGACGTTGCTACATAAATTAGGGTAGGGTTGTGCTATTAGGAACTCAAGTTATATTTGTTTATTTTTTTGCGCACAGTGCGCAACGCCTACCTGAGAAAACTTGAGCGGATGATGTGGAGTGAGAGCGCAATTATTTGATGTTTATTAATGATGTTTTAGGGCAGTAAATACGCCATATTATGAAAGAATGGTTTGAACACTGCAAAACACACTGCACCAGGAGATAAGGCCTTGAATATAAAGATTAAGAAGCAACTGCTGCCAGCTTATGCAGTTCATTATTAAATGACTGACAAAAAACACCCGTATTTACAAGAACACTTTACAGAAGATTTATTTGAAAGGTAAAAGTGCGGCCTATCTTCATGCGTAGCGTAGTATTAGGGAAGGAAGCCCAGAGAAAAAGCAGTTAGGAGCCAAAATATTTTTGAAGTTGACACCACTACAACAACGTTTTTTCAAGATGCTACTGAATACATACATACATACATACATACATACATACATACATACATACATACATACATACATACATACATACATACATACATACATACATACATACATACATACATACATACATACATACATACATACATACATACATACATGAACTCAAGCAGATAATGTTTTGTTATTTGGGATCATCTCCATTTGAGCGCAAAGCATTTAGATGTGGTAACAATGGTTACTGTAAACGAAGAGTTATCTAGGATCTCGAGTGGGCCACGCACTCCTGCTTTGCTAGTCATATTGATCGTGACTGTACATGCGTCTTGTGGGCAGTACAATTGAATGACTCACGGACACCGGCAAGCAAATGCAATTTCTTCCTGTAAAGCGTGCTTTGCCTGTTAGACAGCCTTGTACAGGGGCGAAGCGCACGTAATGAAAAAAAAAAAGCGTGTGGTTCAGCAGCAAGGCCAAGGCGGTGAGCAGTTTCTCGGCGTTCGGTGCTATGTGATCAGAAAATATATTTTTTATAGACTGCACCTGTGCGTACTTACGTACGTACGTACGTACGTACGTATGTATGTATGTATGTATGTATGTATGTATGTATGTATGTATGTATGTATGTATGTATGTATGTATGTATGTATGTATGTATGTATGTATGTATGTATGTATGTATGTATGTATGTATGTATGTATGTATGTATGTATGTATGTATGTATGTATGTATGTATGTATGTATGTATGTATGTATGTATGTATGTATGTATGTATGTATGTATGTATGTATGTATGTATGTATGTATGTATGTATGTATGTATGTATGTATGTATGTATGTATGTATGTATGTATGTATGTATGTATGTATGTATGTATGTATATGATTGCGTACATATATAGCCATCAGTAATATGACATTGAGAACTTAAAGTACGTTTGAAAGGTCATAGCGGCTAAACGCTGTTGACAAGAGCAAGAGTTGATAACACTAAATGCTCCCGCGGAAAGGTATATCTGACGAATCACTACGTCTCACTCATATAAGTACATTACAAGCAATCGTCGAACACGAATTTACTATTCCAGCTAGTATACCTTACGATAGTAGGTGCATCATCTGGTCGGCACACCGATAACTGAGTGACTCAAATGCACGAACAATTGGGTACAATTTCTTCCTGTTTTGCCTGTTAGACACAACGTAACTGTGGCGATTCCCAGAAGCCAAGCAGCGTCGAGGCGCCAGCAGCAGACCTACGGCTACGAGAATTTTCTAGGAATTCGGTGCTGCGTGATTAAAGAAAAAAAAAACTTGTTCGGTTATAGAATGGGCAGTTCTCAACCTTTAGTACGCGTGAAATGGTTAGTCTCGTGATATCATCGCAAGCAGGCTCACCGTTATTAGTGTCTAGACATTCAACGCTTCTCTTAGAAGTTGCAAATGCAGTGGTTTACTGATACGGATGATTTGACAAATTGTTAAAGATAACATGAAATTATTTGGCACCTATATAATCAAAAAAGCTGGCCTTCAGATTCAAGAAGTGCTACCACATTTTCCAATAAAGTAACAAGAAAACAACATTATTATTAATCATAGTGCTGAGTTACATGAATTATCTATCCTTTCAACATTTTCATTTTAAATCTCTGAAATGTTACGTATTCTTCATTATAATTTTTTCCTTTGCAATAATTCAATTGATTCCGAATTTAGGTTATCTGATATCGAGCACAGATGCTAGCATTAATAGAAAAAAAAAGTAAAAAATTGCTCGAAAACTCTACAAGTGTGATTCCTAATGCTGGCTTTGTCTTTTATTGTGCAATGATCAACGACTGACAACCTCGTTTTTCTTTCGAGCACCTCCGGTCCAGCGTTTACTTCTGGTTTCCAGAATTGCTGGAAATGAGTTTTAAAAAATGAAACTGGTACAAAACGATGGCTATGGTTGAAGTTGAGAGAAATATTGGATAAATACGATATCGGAACACAAGCTTACGTAAGAGAAGGGTCAATTAACTGTCATTATAATTACTGAAAATTAATGTAAGGAGTTCATTGAATGAGCAGATGCTTTTTTGTGAGCGGCTGGCATCGTGCGGCTCCTGCCGGAGCAAGTACTAACCATGCGCTTTTTTCTGCGTGACCTCTGTAATTCGCTTCGGTGGCCCACAAAGCACGTAGTTAACCCAACAGATGTATCAGGGCGGAGAAACACCAACTTGTAAGTGCCGCTACTAGGCTACCTGAATTAAGAATTACGGTCGCCACCAGATTTTTTAGAGCTACTTTGCTTTTGTCAATTACCATTTGTGTCGTAATAACACCGCGTAACTATAAAGCGGCGTTTTGTGGGGATAAATTTGTTTTTATTGCTCGAAAAATTATCATAAGCAGTGGAATAACAATACTGTGACGACTTCCGCATTCTAAAGATTTTTTGGGGATTTTGGATATATGGCATTTGCTTACATAATACTTCATGAGTTGTTTTCAGGCCGTTGAATACAGGTCTAAGGAGAAATGTAGCTTCGCATCTGTGGGGACGCTTTAATATTTCACCTTCATGAATCGAGACCCTATGGTGTAAACTTCGAAAAAAATAACGATATCAGTGTTTTTTTATAAAAGTAGACAGAAAGTGTCTGGAAATTTTACAGAGAGACAGTATCGCGCAGTCGAGAAACGTTACACTTAGCTCAATTCGGAAAACAAGATGCTAACTTGAGCAGCATAATGTAGAAAAGCTAGCAATAGTGGACAAACATGCTAAACCATGCGCGGCTACTAAGAGTGAGAAAGAAATGTATATATAGAGAGAGGAATTGAGGGAAGATAGACAAGTTAACCAGTTTAACTAAGGATATGTCCAGCTTTCTACGCCTGGCATGATGGGGCGCCCGACACATTTTCTTCTGCGAAAAGTTGATCATTTATTTTCAGTCAAGGTATTGCAAGATATAGAAATAGAGGTGCCCATAAAAAAAAGCGCCAGGCCTGCGCGCAGCACAGTCACATCGAAAGCTGGGAGAGCGCCATTTCTAAAACCTTGTTGCAAACTATTTTGGGGCTACTAATACAAGTACGCTTGCAAGGTGCCCACTACTCCATTACTTGATTCGGTGACTGATGACGAAGAAGAATTATGGCTGAGCCCTTTGTAATGGTTTGGAAGCATTCAACGACCCCCCTCGTAATGCAATTCATATTTTGTGACGCCTGGTTACACAATTCGCATTCTGTGATGCCTGGTTGTTGTTTTACTCTTCTACCACGTTATATTGCGCATGTCAACGCGGTTTCTTCCCGGCATAATGCTTGTATAGGGTTTTTGTGCGCAGGAGTTTCGAGCACAGGCATGGCTCAGTGGTAGAACACTGGGCTGGCACGGAGCGGACCCAGATTCGAACCCCGTTCCATCCTGGACATTTTTTTCATATTTAGTTTTTGTTTTTCTTATTTCGTGCGATAGCGGTTACAGACACCGGCGGCGGCGGCGGACAACTACGGCACCCTTGTTGTGATCTCATAACAGCTTTCGCTGTAAAACTTATGCGTCGCACTGCCATCGTAAACACCAAAGACCAGTGGAGCTGCGGAAGGCCAGTAAAGTATTACCAAACCTCACCATGTCTCGGTTACACAGGATGTCCGACCTTTGTATGAGGTCATGTGGTTTCAATTGTCCGAGTGATCTGACATTTAGAACGTTGTTTGTGAGTTCATCTTCGGACGCCTTCTCAAACTTCTTGCGATACCTTTTTGTAATCGTGTCAAGGTGTTTTTTTAGCCGAGCAAACTCGGCAGCCAAAGTCTTGTGTGTATTGTGCTTTGGGTGGCAGAAAGTGGAATCTTCATCTTTATTGGTCAAGCAAAGTCATTTGATCTTCGGTATTCACACAAGCGCAGCACACCGACTACACCATCGCTCGGGTCTTGATGCTCGAAACATTGGCAAGTTGCATCGGGTCATTCAGGTTTTCAATTTCCGGTGCAGTTTCAATTTCGTCTTCCTTTTATTGGTTTATGGGTTCGAGACAACCATTACCACTGTCATAGTGACAATGTATAGGACGATGCTCGACAGCTGGCTCGACAGCTTCATTTTCAGTGGGCCGGAGGCGAGTAGTGGGGCTTGTTCAATTTCTGTGGTGCACAGCCGCTAGGCGAAGCCGCGCCCGACGAAATGGGAATCCTCGCACGGTTCTAACAGCGTCACCGTGAAATGCAAGAAAAGATTGTTGAAAGAAAATCGCTATAAAACGAAAGTGAAATTTAGCTTCAAAGAATCACTTCAATGTTTATTGTGCATCTACAAGAACTTGTATATTGCTACATGTATTTGGCCGGTATGGCTCCATTCGACATGCATGCACTCACGTTGACGTCTGGTGGCACATCTCTTACCGGACGACTAACGTCGACGACAACGTCCACCACCCGTGGCACGGTCGTTCATAACGTTATCTGCATCATTCAAGAAATTTGGGTCGATGACCACCTCGCAATGCTCGTACGGTGTAGTGTTGGCATGCGGCGTCTTGCTTGTAGGTTGTTTCGGCCAACGCTTCGGCGATTATTGTAGCATGTTGGGTTGCACCGAGCATTGCTTCGGGAACGCGAGAAGCAAAGTTTGTAGCTTGAGCCGTGAAACCGCGAAGACGTTCTGAGTCCCGCTGGCACATGTGGAAGCTACACTACGTAGGCGTCAAGGCGTCGTATGCTAATACTACGCGAAATGCAAAAAACGTAAAGGCGCCGTCGCCTTATCAAATCGCCCCGTACACCGCGTTCTATCCATAGCCTCCGCTACTTTAAGGCTACCGAAATGGTCTTCTGACGATGCTCGCTAGTGTAATCGTATGGCCTGCGAGCTTTGGTGTTCCGAATCTCGTAGATCATGGTCATGATGCGGTCATTTGCTGCATCGCTGCTAGATGGCGGCACCGCTACTGCCAACCAACAGTGCAGCGAGATGTATCAAGTGTGCGGAGCTCTATCCACTGTAGCGCAGTGGATAGGGCGCTGGGCAGCTGTCGTCGCGGCCAAGAAGTTGTCGGTTCGATTCCCACACAGCGGAAAATTGAAAGTTTTCTTGTAGCTTTTATTTGATATCTGTTCGTCCTTATTTTACTGACACCAGATGTTGGACGGAAACGACTTCAGTGAAGTCGTAGTGGATCCCAGCATGGAACACTTCTGTCATAAAGAGGAACAATCCAGAACAAGTAGGCAACTTGCTAGAGTGTGCGGAATTGTCAGGTTTAAACCAGATTAAATGTAGAACGCTAAATGTCTGTTAATCACCGCGGCGTTCCTCAACGAAGACGCTAACAATGAAGACGCTTTCCAAAGTGGTTTTAACACAATCAAACACATTCGCAGTCAGATCCATTCTCATTCTGGAAGTAGCTATCACTTTAACAACAACAACAACAACAACAACAACAACAACAACAACAACAACAACAACAACAACAACAACAAAAATATCCACTAAGGGCACCCCGCTTCAATAAGCTTTTTAAAGCAGGCCAGTACACTCTCCTTGCAATTTGTGAACAATATTTTTTATGGCGAAATTGCCACAGCCTTGACCTTAAGCATTCGCGTCCGCTCTTAACGACAGTGGAAACAGAGTCGTAAGAGATTACTCTATAGACGTAGCTGAGTTTAGTACAGCACCGATTTTGCTGATATGGAATTGCCACAACCTCAGGTCATCAAAGTTTTAATGCATGCTTTACCTGCTGATGGTGTATTTGTCTTCTATATTATTTATAAAGACGTTAGAGACACGGCTGGTTTCGATTTCATAACCCGCAAACTTCTTTATTTCATAACCCGCAAACTTTGAGCACGTGAAGTAGAGACACTGTATAACATATCCAGAACAGCGAGCCTGCTATCTACTCAAATATCACTGAGGGAGTTATAAATCAAGGGCTGAGAACAGCTTCCAACGCTAAGGGCTTGAGAATATTCTCCCATTTACACTCCAGCTTCCACGGCGCAGTTTTTAAATACCAAAGCGTAACCAGTGATGCCGACGCAGGCTTGCACCACGTCACGTTTCCCTCTTACAAGGACTTTCAGCTCTTCCTGCTGATAGAGATAATAAATTAGGCTTCAGCGCTTGGCCGAAAGAGGTTGTTAATTAGGCAGCATTTGCATAAATGCGCGTATCACGAAAGGCTTAGCAAGGGTGGCACGGAACGTGCTCATGACGAGGATCGCTGGAATCCCGTTGCAGTACGCTCCGATGACGATGAAGCAACGTCGCCTTGCAGTGTACGCCAACGTTGCTTCACGAGACGGTCTTCGTCAACAGTCGGGGCACGGCCTATTCACATGTTGATGGAGTACCTTGCAAAAAAAATTTCAAGAATCTCGCCAGCCTGTCACAAAGACCTTGCATCACACATGGCGGCTAAGCCATCAAGGAACCGTATTCTGAGAAGATTTTCGGGGAAGCCTTGAAAACGCGTCAAGCGGGTAAGCGAATGCGAAGTTTTTACGTGCAACAAGCGTCCCTTGAGGATTTTTTTGGGTG
>JALIZH010007942.1:0-58436 GCA_030522465.1 Rhipicephalus appendiculatus
GCTATCAGACCCACAGGTTCTTGTTCGCCCACTCGGCAGCGTCTGTTGCTAGTGACGTAACCTAATCAGATAGGTGACGTCACGATGGCCGCTGGGGAAAGCGGAACGGTACGCGGGCGTCTTTTGGCAATTAACCTTCGCCAAGTGACGTGGTATTGAAGCTGGATGACTAAAAACAGAGTAGACAAACACGAGTAGAAACTTTCAAATGACTTCTATCTTTTTTGTTGTTGTTGTTGTTTTTTTTTAAATAAGCGAAGGTTTATCAACAGCCGATATTTGACATGTTGCCGAGAGAGGACACAGAAACGAGATAAAAACGTTTTTTTTTTTTTAGGTGAACGGGATGTATAGATAACACATGCATAAACGCATACATTTTCGACATCTTGCGGGTATAGAGTTCTCAGTCTTGTTTAACTTGATGTTCGAGCTCTTCTACAGGCCTGTCGGTGCCACGCAAAAACAGCTGAACGTTCGTCGTTAAAGAACATGTATGCCTATTCTAAGTCACAATTATGCAGGCTGTTCGGTGAGTGTGATATGCATCATCTTCATAGTTCTGTCCACCTGTTTAGAAAAGTGCTTCTTTCCTTTGTGTTTTCCATCCGGAAACACTTCACAGAATATCTTCGAATAAGGTCTCGTACATATTGGAAGTAAAGTTAGCTTGAAAGTTCACGCTTGTGTCTCTATACTCATTCTTTTTTCTCGTCCACCTCATGTGCAACTAGTCCACGATTCTAGCTCGCTCAAATCAGCGCCCCGCTCTGAGTGCACTACCAAAAAAACAGTTACCACGCACGTCCGCTACTTCATTCATTTACGACCAAGCGCGAAAACCTAAAACAGTGAGCAACCTCTGTTTCCGAGTGCCCATCCTCGCCTTCTATCTACGCGGCATGGACATCAGCAAGGACGACGTGGCACAAGGTCCCGAAACGACGTGTAGAAACATTTCTCGTTCGACTTCGAGGCACCGATCGTTGCTTCTCTCCGCTCCTCTCACATTTTCCTTCCTTTCGCGCAGTAAACACCCTCCCATCCCCGTCTCCACCTTCTGTTCCCCGGAAAGATCAACAACGCGAGTGTTGACGGTGCGGCCTTGCTTCGCAGGTGCGCTCGTTCTCGCGCAAGTCTTTCAGCAGCGGCAGCTGAAGAGGGATACCGAAAACACACACACACGCAAGCGGTGTTTAAGTTGCACGCCGCGGCATCGGCACCCGGTTTCCGCGCTACCTGAAGATGTTAGCACAGCACCTGCGTGCCGTTGCCAGCGGTCTTGAAGATGGCGCATAGCCGCCGAGGCTTCGGTGAGCGCCGTGAAGCAGCAGATTTCGCCGGAGCGCGGTCGCAAGGCATCTTCCCAGCGGTCCTATCGACCGCAGCGCCCCGGAGCGACTGAAGTGCTCCTGTGCATACACGAAGTCGACGCCACTATGTGTGGCGTGGTGTGAACACCAACGGTGTTCGTGCGCTACATGCCTAGTGCGTCTTCCTGTATTTTCTTTTCGTTGCTTTTCCAACTCTCCCTGCACACTTTGGGCCGTTGAGCGTAGGACGTTGAGGTTTCCCAGAGCTCCTCGCTTGCACTGTCAGCGATGCGGCGCACAGTGTATCAGCAGCCGTAATGATTGCCGATTGCGTACGATGGACTCTATCCCAAGGTGCACTTACAGCTGACCTGTTTTGCAAACTTCTAAGTAATGATTCGGCTCGCTGATGGCTGAAGCTTCTCTATACATGCTCATCGTGGCTCTGACGTCAAGCGGGTATTGCTTTTTATGGTACAGACTAAAACTATTAAGAGCTCCCAGTTGCTTTGATCTAGTCATTTCACGCATCAAGTCATGATCACCGTAATATAACAGTGAATAGAAGACAGTGAAGATAATATTCCGACAACAGCGAAAAAATTAAAGGTGTTGTCAGATGAAGGGTGCAGGCACAAAATGGAGTGAACTTGTGCAAAGGAGATAATTTTCTTATCGATGAGAGAGGGCACTGAGTTGCAGCAGATAACTTTGGAGTGTGCGAATATTCTTCCTTCCGAACAAGAATATAATACTGTTTATTGTTCCGATCGCATTAGACTTTAGAATCACCTATTAAAGAAATTGAAAAGGAAAGATGCCTGTATGAACTCTCAAGACTTCGACCGCACTATGCGTTCCCATCTGTTTTTTCTCGCGCGATGTCAATAGTCGCTTCTGTCAAAGCACGTTTTCGCAAACCAGGGCAAATTCTGAGTCATTGTAAGCACCCTGCTACACTGCTTTCTGAAATGCCTCAAGCATCGTATTCTGCAACAATCTCTAACTATACATGTTCCACCAACTCAAGTCGTCGTAGTCGATGAGTATTTACGGTGTTCGGCTGCTGACACGAAAGACGCAAGTTCGATCCCGGACAAGGCGGCCGTATTTAGACGGAGGAGAAAAGCTAAGCGCTCGCAATCGCTCTGGCACGCCTTGACTACGGATTGAAGTCAGTAGCAGCCATTTTGTAATGTCGTCCTGAAAGGCATCGCAGATGGAGCCGACGGAGGTACTGTGAAATTTTTAAAGACAACAGGCTTGCACAGGCGGCTGCAATTGCGCGATTCCAGTGCACGTTAAAGAACCTCAGCTGGCCAAAATTATCCGGACCCCTCCAATACGGCGTTTTTCATTGCCATGAATCAACCATATTCCGCCAGCCTTGCATCGGCATTCGCCCCGCATCAACGCCATCGCTGATTGAGTCATCCTTGTTATTTCATTCGCCCTGCAGTGCACCTCAGCGCACCTGCCAATCAGAAAAAAAGTCTATCATATCACCCGTCCTGAAAGCTATATCTGCCTCTTTCGCACGAGATGGTTTGCCGACCACGTGATATTTGTACAAGCTGGCTCAACGACTCTCCAGCGTTCGTCCGAAGCTGTTGTTGTCCCAGCGAGAGCTATTATACCGACCGGTTTTAAGACAGACCAATCCAACAAGATCGACGGCTGTAGAACTTGCAACGCTTCGCGTTGCACGTTACGTAGTCAATCACAAATGGTCGATATCCAGTGACTCAAAGGCTGCCCAGCCCGGCAGCCTTTCTTATCAGCTCTGTGTCATGGGTCATGGGTTCGTACGCGAACGCCTGATATTATAGGTCAGCTACCTCATCCCTACTTCATTAGAGAAAAGACACCACGTGACATTTCAGCGGCTGCCAAGTAACTGCTGCGTGGCAGGCAACGAATATGTCGATAATGCTGTTTCGTCAGCTCTTCACGGCATCGAAGGAATAGACTATAGCCCTATCAAGGTCTGATGCTGCTATCCAAGTTCGCACAAGGTATTATGCACTCCTCATGGAGTGCAGCAAGTTGCGAAAACGATTTGCAACATTACCTCGCTACGTTTCGGAAGCCGAGTAGACTCTGCCAAAGAGAGACCGCTCTGCTTTACCGGTTATAGCTAAGATGGGCTTTCACAAAGACATTTTGTTTTCGTGTTGGAATGGCTGACAACGCCCTTTGTGACGGCTGTGGTAGCGACAAGACATTACAACACATCTGCGACTGTCCTCTATGCAAGGTGCGGACACGATCGCTCGCAATCGCTCTGGCCAGCCTTGACTACGGATTGAAGTCAGTAGCAGCCATTTTGGAATGTCGTCCTGAAAGGCAGTGCAAATGGAGCCGACGGAAGTACTGTGAAAATTTTTAAAGACAACAGGCTTGCACAGGCGGCTGCAATTGCAGGTAAATTAGTTCGGCTATTCCGAATTGGTTAACTGCCTACCTTTCTCCTCTATTTTATTTCCTTGCTGTCCTACTAAAAAATTGTCTAATATTTGTTTCGGTCGCGCACTGCGAGGTTCGGTTCAACACCAGCTGTTACAACCAACAAGGATACATCCTAATGTAATTGGAGAATCTTTCGAACGATTCTATTGTAAGACAACGATAGTTGTCCTAAGAAGTAATTAAGAAGTTTCTGTGTGAGGACTGCAAATTGTCTCTTCTGCATGATTGATTCGTTCCTACCAAGCCTCTTTCAGAATTGAGCTAACACGGCCTAGTCGTGATTACATCCATCCGCCACTTCCAGTGTGGGTGCTACTGGTTTCTTTCTTTTTTGCATTATTTTCGATTACCGCTAATGAGACGTCCTGATCAAACTAGTATATAAATATTAAATATTGTCACCTCAGCTGGGCGCACGCGCCCAGCAGGAGGTGACACTATTCATGTTATGGGGGGCTCGCACCAAAGAGCAGTCGTTTGTTTCTGCAGCACACAATATGCGACAGATCTGCTGAACAAGTGTAATGCTGCGAGTACGATGCGCGCACGTAGAAGTCTCTGAACCATAGGCGTGTCCCCTAGTCACCTAAGAAGTGGGGCCGCAAAGTCTGCCCCAATACACTAACTTAATAGGTAGGGGAGGTGCTTCGACAGACCTTCGCCCCCCCCCCCCCCCCCCCCTGAAGGGAAACGCGCACGCCTTAGCTCCGAACACATGTAGTAGCGAACAAGTGGTTCGCCTTGAACTTTACACTCCTGGTCATTGAACCCTTCTCGTTCCTAGAAAGAAGGCGCAATGAAGATGAGTAGGACTTTAATTAAGCTACATCCAGTCCCCTGTGCAATTTCTCCTTCAAACAGCGCGTAAATGTACCAGGATGATTGCTGCAGCAGATATGAAAACAGACCTGTTTCCTCTGTCACTGCCTGATCTTTCCGTTTGCTCGAAACGCTTCGCTGAATTCTTGTTACACTCCGGAAACCACGGCACACGCGCGAGAAAGCAGCGCTCGTGCCGCCGCTGACCGCTCTGCGCGCCACGTCTTAAACGGCTTATTATACCGCAATTAAAATCTGTGTGCACACGAAACACTCTAGCCGATGCGAACTTAGCCTTGACGCTCCATTGACGCAAGGTACATAATAAAGCTTTAGGCGCAGCACATACAAACACAGCTTGTTTCTAACCGCGCCGCGCCAGGCACTTGGTGGTGTTGCATTAGTTTATTCTTTTTTATGTGTTGTGTGTCGCCGCAAAAACAACACACAATCGCAGCCACGCGCAGGCCTCGCGGTCATTTGGAAATATAATTGCCGGCCCCAACGACCGAGTCGTTGGGGTGCTCTCGAACTAAGTCTGGAGACAAGCGGCAATCCAAACCGAGTCGTTGGACGTCCGAGCAACTGATTTCCCGCACGTGGACGCAGTGCGGCAGTAGCTGTTTACGTGAGCGTCTTTATAGAAGAAACGCGAGAAAACGGTCGCTCGGCAATTACACTGCGCCGGGCGAGTAGGAACGTGTCTCTCTTCTTACCCACAGCTTTGATTGTCTATAAATTTAAGCTCGAGAGTTTAATTAAGAAGGTAGAAAGTAATGGAAAGGCAAAAGTCCATTACGATCGGAGGGAGGGGGGGCATCCCGCTTATAAGCGCCCGCTGCGCCCGGCCGCCTATATAGCTGCAGGCTGTGTTTGTGCGCGCCCCCTCGCGAGCTTTATGTAGTAGCGGCGAGTAAATTACGACGCAATTATACATAGGCGAATCTCCGTGGACGGACGCCGAGGCCCTAATTTGCCTTCCATACAGTCGGCGCGCTTGTGGTGCTGCAATTTTGAGAAAAGCAGTTTGGGCACTGGCTCGCAATCAAATAGTGCTCACTCAACCTAAGGCTGCGCTGCCGCTGCGGCTTCCGCCATCACCGCCGTGTATTAAGTACACGGGAGGGTGAGCTCTACGCTGGCTTTCAGACCCCCGCTTTTGCATCCACCCTCCCCCGCTGGTGCACGCTGCTGCAGCACACGTCCAGCGTGTCGCTCATCTCACATCTCTCCTTCCTGGGAGCTTCTCATTACGGGAGCCGCTGACAAGATTGAGCTCGTGATTTCGAAGGCTATTCCGCGAGATTGATAGCGTCAGCTAGACGTGCCGTTTGCTTCTTTCATTACGTTGACGTGTACTTTTTTTTGTTTCGTTTGTTGTTGTTGTTTTCGTCTTATGTGCGCGTTTGAAACACGCAGCTGCTCAGCTGACTTTACCCGGCACTTCTAGCGCACTCTTGAGTGAGCTGTCTCACTTATTTCAGTACCAGTGAGTAACTATGGCGCCGTAAGGGCGTTGAACCCTGGAAGTGCTCCGCTGCTTGTCACCACGGTAGCATTAAAACATTTGAAGATGAGCGCTTTGCATCGGGACATCGAAATTCATGCGAAAAGAGGCTGGTCCCATTGGTAGCGAATCAACAAGCTGTTCCGTAGCGAAGTGACAATCTGCTTTTGGGGAAATCATATTTGCTGATCAGCCATGCTGTGTGAAACGGCTTAGCACAAGCGCAAAGTACTCAGGCGTGTCAAACCTGCTTTAGAAGTGTTCTTCGCAGACATGGCTAGACTGGCATGGAACGCCAAACACGCCAATAAAAGCTCTGACGGTTATGGAATGCAGAAGCGTAAAAGCGTTGACCTTCATTGAACGGTTGTCTAGGAGAATCTTATGGCCGGGTGTATATCTATTTAGTCATCTACTAATTTATTTAGGCTACCTGATTTTCTCCCCTGCCCTTTACCCCTGCTTAGGTCATTCTTACATCGTATTATCAAATGTGATTCTTTCCTTCTGCACGCTTCCAATTCTAAATTCAAGATCAATGTTAGTTTTGTTCACTGTTGCATCGATCACAACTCAAAACTACGCAATAAAAAGACCTAATCGAATTGAACATAGTGGCAATATATCTCCGAATAGCATGCCCCCCGGTTATTCCATTAAGCTCATGGCCAATCACACCTGCAAGAGATGCGCTAGATTCGCGCTGTGCCAAAGAAATATATTCTTCCGTCGAGTGTCCGCTTGCTTCATTTGGTAGTAATGACGAACATGGCTGTTGCACTGCGGGGCCTTTGGGCGTGAGGACTGCAGCAATTATCGGTTGAGGGACGGCATGTCGGGAACACCGCACAGACACGGCGACTTTTCTTTCGTACCAAAAATTAATTTCCTTCATTAGAGCGGCCCAAACATGCCGCCGCACGAATTACGAGCCACGAAGAAGAAACAGCCTGCGGATACGAAGAAAACTTCCCCATTTTATGTATTTGACAATCCCATTAGCCAAGCATGATACGTAAGTTCACGTGTACTAAGCAATCGGAGATTGCAGAAGCTGCAGAGGAAGCATGTGCGACTATATTTGTCGAAGGCAACCTATGAGACGACGTTGAACTACGAGTACACACTCCTGACAGCCATCATCCTACGGACCTCACGAACATTGTTGTCACTGTAGCTGTTTGTACCAACGTGCATGAGACACGACCACAATTCTGTGTTAACCATTCCTCAGACATCATCTGCATGCATGGCATATCTGCATGCATCATCTGCATGGCATATCTGCATATCTGCATGCATCATCTGCATGCATGGAATCTGCATGCATGGCAAGGTCCATCGGAATTCTTCAGACCCCTATATGATGCACCGTCAACGTGTTTGTCCAGCTTTAAAGGCACTTGGACCTCTGAAACTCTGGAAAGTGACCAGCAGTGACCATTTACAACTTTTTGCAATGACAGGCCAGCGATGATACTTTAAAGAAGTACTTAAACCAAATTTTGAAGGGGAATAAAGTTTTGAAATAGATTTTTGTGGACACACGCATATAATCTGAAACATATCAACGGCCATTATAGCCTAGAACATATCTGAAATAAGTTTTAAAGTGCTGGTCCGCAATGCGATGCGCGAAATGCAGCACCTCGTGGCATCACATTGACTTGGTATGAATGTAAACAACAAGCAACCACCCATGTCTCGAGTTTGTGTTGGCTGAAGTGCTCCTTCCTTACGCTCTCTGCCGCAGTTGTCAACGCGCGGTGCTCCCGTGCAGGCGTTACCACGCGAGGCCAGTGCGTCACTGTTTTGCGAGTTCACGCGGCCATATCTGTTTACAAACAAGCCACGATGAGTCCCGACTCTCGTGGCGCCCTCTGAAGCCGGAATTGCGACTGGGTGCTATATATAAACGTTTCCAAATAGTTGACTGTTGCAGGACCGGGCGAATGAAGTTTTCAACCGTCAAAAATGAGTCGTTAGCTACTTATCGCAACCGAGAAAAAACTAGATGTAAAATGTTTTGTGAGTACCCCTTATAGGCACTAGCAGGGGCGTGTTGGAGTATACCATAACACGGTAATTTGACGCAATATAAAAACCAGTGCAAACACTGAAAACAGAAAGAGCGTGGGACTTTCGTCTAACTGTATTTGCCGCCCACCACACAAACATATATGCTTGCCATTCCTGACCACACGGCAAAAGCACAGCAAGAGAAGGCCCATTGTCATTCTACAAAATCTAAATATTCATAATCACTTTTTACAGAGGTATGGAAGAAAACTGACACAGTCATCCAATCACCTTTCTGCTTAATGTGATAGGCCTGGACCACCTTTTCTGAGTGTGCTTCAATACTTCTTCCTATAACGCGCCCATCCATAAACAGCAGTACGCCACCGCATGAAGAACAGTGTAAATAAAGGTAAGTGCCAATCCGCACCATTCCTGCATGATGAAAAAAAGGGAGAAGTTTACACTAGCTGTGTAAAGCTTACGAAACAGCGAAGCTGGTTGATCTTAGGGGCTTAACGTGGCCTTCTTGGCAGATGCTATGTCCTTCTTTGGCATACACAAAGTAGAGTCGAACCACAGCCTGTCACAGACCATGCAAGAATGTCGAAACTCCAGCGCCAGAACTAACGTGCAAAGCTGGCTGTGGCCCCCCTGGCAGAAGAGCGGGCCTTTCGTTGCTCGTACTCGGCTCACCCGACGGGCAAACTCGGCGGGGCGGCTGCGCGGACTGTCTCCGTCGGTGGGCACCGTTGATAAGCAACAGCGTAAAGGGTTTTTTGCGGACACCCGACGTTTTACCTCGAGCTTTAAGAGCCTCGCTCTCAAAAATCCCAGCAGAGTCCGCGCATTGTAAAAAATTACACCATCTCCCGCTTAAGGGGAACCATGTGTAGATGTGAAGCAGCGGGCGCTAACGCTTACACTGGCGGCGGCGTTGACGCTGGCGCTCATCGCAGCGTTGCGCAGGAGAGAAAACTGGGGGAGGCGCAAAGCACGCAGTGATGGAGCGGTGTTTCCTACTGGAACATGCCAATCGCTGCTAATGGGCAATGAGAGATAGAAGACTCCGACTGGACACAGAGACCCGCAGTCCGCTTTTAGTTAACGAGCACGCTGCGAATTTTTTATTGTTCAACAACGCACAGGAGAAATCTCCCACCGGCACCACCTTGCAGGTCAAAATCCATTGCCATATATACGGAGTGGCCAGTGAACGGTTGTGCAGCGCGAGCAGTCGGTTTTTTCAACCAAGAAACTCACTAGCAGACGCGGCCGGCGTCCGCGTCGCGAGGCGAGAGAGAGGGGGGGGGAGCGTAGGAGAGGAGAGAGAGGGGGGGGGGGGACGCGCATGAGCAGTGGGAGTGTGGACGCCGCGGGCAGGGGATGCCTATAGGAAAGAGGGGGGAGGGTAGGAGAGGAGAGAGGGTGGGACGCGCATGCGCAGTGGGGAGTGGTGGACGCCGCGGGCAGGGATGCCTAGAGGAGAGAGGGGGGTAATAGGGAAAAGAACCAGCGAAAAACCACACGAAGACAGCGAAGAACAACCACACAGGACAAGCGCTGGACCTCCCCACGGCAACCACACCCTCACTGCGCATGCGCGTCCCTACTCTCTCTCTCCCCTCTCCTACGCTCCCCCCCTCTCTCCTCTAGGCATCCCTGCCCCCAGAGTGCACACTCCCACTGCGCCTGCGCGTCCCCCTCCTCTCTCTCCTCCCCTACGCACCCCCCTCTCTCGCCTCGCGACGCCGACGCAGGCAGCGTCTGCTAGCGAAGTTTCTTGGTTGAAAAAAACCGACTGCTCGCGCTGCACAACCGTTCACTGGCTACCCCGTATATATGGCAGTGGATTTCTTGACCTGCAAGGTGGTGCCGGTGGGAGATTTCTCCTGTGCGTTGTTGAACAATAAAAATTCGCAGCGTGCGCGTTAACTAAAAGCGGACTGCGGGTCTCTGTGTCCAGTCGGAGTCTTCTGTCTCTCATTGCCCATTAGCAGCGATTGGCATGTTCCAGTAGGAAACACCGCTCCATCACTGCGTGCTTTGCGCCTCCCCAGTTTTCTCTCCCGCGCAACGCTGCGATGAGCGCCAGCGTCAACGCCGCCGCCAGTGTAAGCGTTAGCGCCCGCTTCTTCACATCTACACATGGTTCCCTTTAGCGGGAGATGGTGTAATTTTTTTATTTATTTTTTTTTAAAGGGTTTGCGCATGCGCAGTAAGGGAGGCCATGCCGCACACCACCACCACCGGATTAAGCTTCGCCATAAGATGCTTCACATCTAAAAATCAATCTAACGTGAAGCGGACAGCAAGCACACGGCTATGACGCATTGTATGACTTTGAAACAAGTGTTACGAGGCGCATTGTCGTGTTTGCGTGAATCGAGCTGCGCAGGCCTTACAAAGCACGTCGACTACATTGTGACATCTAAAGGGTAGTTTACAGTCTGGCGTAACGTCAGGACTCGCGTTCCAGCACAGATGGCCGTTCTATCGAGAATGACGAAACAACTTTATTAAATTCTAACAGTCTACTGAGACTGGTAGGTCACATCGGTGGAGGCAACCTGTACAGATCATGTTGTGAGATCCACTTGGTTGTTCCTATCTTCTCACCTTGTGAGGGCCTCCCAGGTGCCTTCCAGGGGAGCTGGCCAGATTTTTTTAGGTGGGACTTTTTAGGGGCGATGCATCTTAGGGTCTAGGCTTGTTCGTTGTTGTGTGTTGTCCGAGCTCACGGCACAGCACATGCGAGGTAACCACTATACGCGATGACGATGACGATGACGCTGATGACGATGAAGAATAAGCGCGTTCCTGACCGCACATTCTCTTTCTGCCATGGATGAAAACGAGCGCGAATGTGCTCTCGCCCGCGAAAGGCAACGCCTACGTAGACAACAAGCTACCCCGGAGGCGAGAGCTCGCGAAGCAGCGGCAAAACGGCAACGCCGACAACAAGCTGCTACTCCGGAGGCGAGAGCTTGGCATGCGGCGGCTCCACGTCTATGCAGACAGCAAGGTACCCCGGTGCGAGAGCGCGGGAAGCAGTGGCAAAACGGCAACGCCGACAACAAGCTGCTACTGCGATGTTGAGGGCGCGGGAAGCGGCGGCTCAACGGCAAAAACACATTGTATACAGGGTGTTTCAAGAAATGTGTCCACTATTTTTAAAAAAATCAGGAAAATAGGGTATTTGCTCGCTGTCTTCACAATTGCTTTTTCTGTAGCGGCCGGCATCTTAAGATGGTTGAAGACATGATTTGGGACAGTAATTAAGAAAGTTAAATTAATTAACTTTTTAATTAGTGGAGTTAGGTGGTTAAGTCTAATGGGAGAATTGAAGTCCTTCATGCGAAGAACCCATTTCAACTTTGAGATTTCGAAAAAGTGGCCTCTAGGAATAATTGCGAAGTAATGAAATGCTCCCAAAGTTCAGCGGCCAAACCGAAACCGAAACGCGGAAGAGCGCAACTGCCTTATTCGTCTGAGACGTCCACAATGAGTGAACGTCATTATATCAACCATCAACCGACTTCTTGGTGTGAGTGTGTGGGCTGCGCTTGCAGTAGTAGCACGCATGACGCACATACGTTAACGAATGGGGAAGAACTGCACCTCTGTAACCGTTGTCTTGAACAGTGACGTCATTCTAGTCGTCTGCTCGTTGCGCTCATCGAAGCTTGGGTTTCGGTTTCGTCATTGAATTTGCCTGAATTTCATTACGCCACAATAATTAATAGAGACCGCTTTTTCGAAATCTCCAAGCTGAAATGGGTTCTTCGCATGAAGGACTTCAATTCTCCCATTGGACTTAACCACATAACTCCGCTAATTAAAAAAGTTAATTAAATTAATTTCTTAAATACTGTCCCAAATCATGTCTTCAACCATCTTAAGATGCCTGCTGCTACAGAAAAAGCAATTGTGAAGACAGCAAGCAAATACCGCATTTTGCTGATTTTTTTAAAAATAGTGGACACATTTCTTGAAACACCCTGTATACTGTACACACGCGTTGTCACTCATTTACATGCGCGAGTGCGCAATGACACGGGTGATTTACGGATAAGAACAATCCCCAGTGCTTCGCCCACTCGTCATGACTCACTTCGTGGAGAAGCGTGGATTTTTTTTTATATCCCCATATCCCGTGATTGTAGTGACCAAAATATCTGGGTCACAAGTGGCAGTTCTCACAATTTGGATCTACGAGTCCACATGTTATATACGCCAATCTGAACGCAGATGGGATAGAATCTGTTTGAATTTGGCGCAATATCGCGGCTTGCCCTCTTGAAACTTCTTTGTTCGGCTCTGGGCAGACCTTTTTTCGAAAGTCTGCGCTTATGCATAATAATTTGGTATTCATAAATGAACATGCAAATTTTGTTCGTGTATAAAGTCAAATAATGAGCGGTGGTGAGGTCCAAGGATCCAGCGGTCGAGGTCAGATGGTCGGCCTGGCCTGAGGCCTGTTGCACGGAGGGGAGACGACGACGGCTTAATTGTTGACCTGGGCAAGTCCACAATAAGTGTGCGGCAGTCACATCGCGGACTGGGGCGTCGCAAAACGGGCACGATGTACCATACGGGCCGTGGTACTGTTGCGCCCAAAGAATTGTTACGAATGGGGTAAGTGCAACCCCAAAACGAAGCCTCCGCAACGTAACCTCCTCTCGGCAGGTTAAACCACCAGGGAGGTCTGACCCACACGGAGGCATAAGAGCTCGTGTGGTACGTCGGAGGCTTTCTTTTTCCCGGAGCATCTATCCTTGAGCGTCCTCAGGAAAATGTGGTAGAGGGTGCAGTGTAACTTGTGGATGGGCTGCCAAATCAGCTTTGACAAGGTCCGGCAAAGCTGCCCGAGGCACCCACTGAACACGTATCCGCACAGCTGCGGAGGCAGTAAGATAGTAAATACTATCCGAGAATGACGTACACCGATACAGTGGTCGTATATCGTGTATAGCTTGCGTCGATTCCGTTCGAATGATGAGCTGAGAGCATCTGTCACGTGGAAGAAAAGGTAGCAGCGCTGCCAATCCGGCACTTATGGCGTCCAGCTCAGCAAGGTGAGCCGGTGGTGCGGGCTCCGCAAAATACTAGCATGTCTGGCCAGCCTCTGGTATTAATGGGCATACAAGAGCGGTATGAATGGTGGTGCCGCTCACACTGGCATCAGTATAAGCGACGACAGGGTGGCATCTATAGGTTATCGGCACGAAGAAGGCGGGAAGCTTGGGCGTTCACCTGGCGTGGAACCGGGCTGTAAAGGCGACCAACAGTTTTGCTTTCAGAGAGTGCATTTTGTTCCGCAGGGCAATATTGCTCGTCCCTGATGGTGTATGGTGAACATCTTTGCCCATGTACCGTGCCAATGCAGCAGCCGAGAAGAACGTTGATGGCTTGAGGTTGCTCGCGCATTGACGCTGATGTACTAACTCGTCAATAGGGTTTAGTTGGGACTCCTACTGCGGTACTGTCAACTGAGTGATACGTGGCAGTCCTAGTTATGGCCCGCATGGCTTCGTGGTTAATCGCCTCCAGACGTGCCCACTCTGCCAGCGTGAGGTTATGAAACTGGGCGCGGTAGACGAGCCTTGGTTGAAATATTGAACGGACAAGGAGACGAGCAATGTCGGAGTTAGCGCCGCCAGATTTCTTCGCAATCTGTCGTATGAGATGTATTGTTTCTGATTCCTGTTGTTTGGCACTCTTGACCCAAGGTCCTGCAGATCCGGTGGCGTGAATTTCCAGGCCAAGCATGCGGAGATTTGAAGCCTCATGTAGCGGCTGCTTATCCAAAATTAACTGCAAAGGCCGGACTCCCAGTATACGACGTCCATACTTGTTCGCAACCGACATCAACTTCGTTTTTTTCATTGGAGATTTCGAGCCCAATCTGGGCGCACCAGTTATGAGTTATGTCGAGGGCCTCTTGCAAAGCTTGTTCTGGACAGCTGATTTCAGGGTGCACTGACCAAAGGGTGATGTCATCTGCATACATGATGTATTCTGCGTGGTGTATTACCGCCAGCTTCTATGCCAGTGGCAGGAGGGTCACGTTGAAAAGAACTGGTGCGAGCACAAATCCCTGTGGGAGACCTCTATTGGATACAAACTGTCCAACTGGTTGGCCAACTAGGCTAATGTAGAAGCTGCGATCATGGAGAAAGGCTTTCACGAATGCGCAGACTCGACTGGCGAATTGGAGCCAGTTGACAATTTCAACAATAGCATCATGGCTCACATGATCTCATGCTTTACGCATGTCATAGACAGAATGGTGCGAATCCTTCGAGAGGGACCTCCAACGAGAACCATGGATGAGAGGCAGGCAAGGCCATCCTCAATGCCCAGATGCGGACGGAACCCGATTTGGCCAGGATGATACCAGGAGTATCTCTCGAGCCATCACGTGATGCGCGTCGCTGGCAAACGCTCTGTCACTTTGGCCAATGTTGAAGTGAGAGCTTTCGGACGCATGTCGGCGATATGGCCTGAAGGCTTCTCTGGTTTGGGAATGGAAACCATTTCTGCATGCCGCCAAGAGTCAGGAATAGCTTCAGTAGACCAAGCTTTGTTTTGTTACCTTTAACAGGACATGTAGAACATTGCTTTCCGTGTTTTCGTAAAGTTCATAAGGAATGCCATCCGGTCCGGGTGCCTTCTTCGGTTTTGATGAGAATTCGGCCATAGTAAAATCAGCCTGTATGCCCTCTCTATCGGTGTGCGTAGGAAGCGTACCTGCATACGCTGGCAGGCAGTTCTGAGCAGTGAATGGAGGCGGTGCCATGTCTAACGCAGGAAAGAACGTGTGGGCGACGGTGTCGGCAAATGCTGCTGGAGTCTGGCTAGAGGCTAACAGGGCGCAGGCTGCGGGGTAAGGAGGCCGCCGACCGCGTTCCATGGCTCGGAAGGTTCGCCATATAGAGGCATTAGACGCCGAAGGCCCAAGTGAGGAGCACCGGTCCATGGGCAGACTTTTCTACCTTCTTTTCTAGCTCTCTAAAAAATGCACTATCAGGCGCGCTGACGTGTCAGCACCATTCGTTACTGCACTCCTTCGGGGTCCACCGACGCCAGACTAATTTCCAATGTCACAGTGCAGCATATCTAATAATTATTATATTTTAATAAGTGCAGATTGCGATTTCTGCCCACCTGTACCCAGAATTGTCTATCACTACGCAGCACTAGCCGATAGTGAGGTCATATTTGCCAGAACTAGAGCCACCACTTTACCAACATTATCCAGTGATGTTATCCGGTACTTCATGTTTCTTGTGATTGCATGTGAATTCCGCTGTACATCATTTTAATGAGACGACGACCGCTTAATGGGGTCTGGATCATGTCATATTTTCCACTCATGTCATGACAAAGAGGAACTACATGTCATGCCATTTATGTCATTAACTGTCGATCATCTTTGTTGCACACGCCTGTCCTGAAAATGTGCGAGTGGTGCAGGCGTTCTCGTATTTCTTTGTTGGATGTATTTTGTTTGTTTGACAAGCCTATTTGGTTCCCTTTGTAGCTGTGTCTGCCCGCCTCGATGGTACAGTGGTTATGGTGCTGGGCGGCTCAGTCCAAAGTCGCGGGTTCGATACCGGCGGTGGCGGTCGCATTTCGGTTAAGGACAAATCCTAAATGCCCGTGTACTGTTGGGCGTCAGTACCCGTTGAAGTACACCAGATGGTTGAAATTTCCGCAGCCCTCCACTCCAGCGTGCCTCAAAATTATATCGCGGTTTTGGCACTCAAGTCCCACACATATTATTAACCGTATGTCGATGGCTATCACTCTTACCAGTGTTATCGCTCGGCGCAGGCTACGTCGGAATCTGTTGGAATCTTCTTCAAAATAAAGTGTTTTCGAATGTTCTGATCATGTCGTACACACGACGCGAGTAGTTGAGCTCGCTCTTGAACTTACACAAACAAAAGCAATACTGTTCAAATGCGCCGTGACTCATGAGTAAATGCCAACTCGTTTCACCCGCCGATCAGATTATCGATGACAGAAGACCCTGCTCGGACAACAATTGTACTGTGAGTTTTACATGCTTGTACTGTGGTGGCATACTTGTACTGTGAATTTTTCTTTTGCTGGGCTCATGTTCGCCCAAAAATAACCAAATCTACCGCAATGGCTGCTTGGTTCTTCTCCATCACAGGCACCTGATAAGGTAAAGGCAATGAATGAAATAATTACCATGACATCGTGATGCGTTGTCATTTATGTCATACCGTACTTACGTATCATGCCTGCCAAGCTAATCATGGCATGACCGAGATGCATGTTCGTCATAACGTCTCGTCATGCCACGCAAATATACCAAGTTAAAGGAAGTAAAAGAAATAACCGCGAAAGCACCAGGTAGACGTACATACAAACAGACATGCATAGATAGATAGATAGATAGATAGATAGATAGATAGATAGATAGATAGATAGATAGATAGATAGATAGATAGATAGATAGATAGATAGATAGATAGATAGATAGATAGATAGATAGATAGATAGATAGATAGATAGATAGATAGATAGATAGATAGATAGATAGATAGATAGATAGATAGATAGATAGATAGATAGATAGATAGATAGATAGATAGATAGATAGATAGATAGATAGATAGATAGATAGATAGATAGATAGATAGATAGATAGATAGATAGATAGATAGATAGATAGATAGATAGATAGATAGATAGATAGATAGATAGATAGATAGATAGATAGATAGATAGATAGATAGATAGATAGATAGATAGATAGATGAGACCATAGCTGGTTCGTCGCAACATAAATCAGCCACCGAACAAACTGCAAAGCTTTCACGTTTGAGGATTCTTGCAAATACAATCTTAATTACAACGGTGTGTGTGCGCGCCCATCTGTGCGCGTGCGTTTGGGTTCGCGCGTTTTGCACGCAAGCATTCAGCGAAACTCCACTTCCAAGAATATTTTCGTCCGTATAACTGAAAATGCCCTCTAACCGCAGACTATCATCAAGTTTTCACGAAGGAGGCATTTTTTACGATATAGAACCCGCAACTCTGGTGATGGCATAAGCTCTATTCTGGGTCAGCTTCAGTTACGGCATATAATACCCCCGGCTCGCCTAAGTTAACCAAACTCTGCCGAGGAACAGCTTCATCTACGGCAAGCGTTTGGGAACGCGTGTGCCGCGGCCTCGTAATGACCGATTCGTGCAAACGCACGTGCCTTTTCGGGATCGTGAGCAGCACAGAAGCTGCAGCCGCCATGCAGCGAGGGTACGCAGGACTTCGCACTGGTTCGGACGCCTGCAATTAGGCTTGCGTTGCAACGAGTACGTTCTCTGTGCCCGAGACCTGGCCCATGCCAGCCGCCTTTGCTCGGGCCTGTACTTTGGGCGGCCGCCGCAGCTGCCATATCATCTCTGCCGAAGCGCACTGCTCCAGGAAGCGCTCGTTCCATATGGATGACCTGCCTTGCAACACGCACCAATTTGGTTGTTTGCCCTCGCCTTCGGTAAACACTATCGGAGGACGTGGAGCCGTACAAAGCCGGCTGCTAGGTCCTCCTTGCCCATCGCTAACTCCAGGACCCTCCGTATAGGTCGCGCTGCTGATCTGGCGCAGTGCGGCGATACTTAGAGCTCCCCTTCTATTCACCGCTGGTGCATACACGTGCCGTGCGGGGTGCAATCGAGATGTCACGTAGAATGGTCGTTAATAGACAGGCGGCTAGCAGGGCGCTGTCATTCCGAATAGTTGTTGCTTCTATTTTCGCCTCTGGTGTGTACGCGGCCTTTTATAGCGAACGAAAACCGTAAGTGGAGTTACCCCGTCAAACCATGCACAAAAAAGGGACACATTCATCACGAATAGGCGCAGGTTACTTTTTCTGTAGATTTATGAGAATAAACTGATGCTCTCCGAGAAACATGTCTTGCGCAAGAAATTCCCCTATATAGACGCTTTTCCTCAACATAACCATAACTATTAGAGCGTGTTTTTCTGCTTGAAAGCAACACGTACATGGTAATGCTCTTTTGTATTTTTAACAGCAAAACTGTTCTAGCTAGGCATAAAATGTCGTGACACAAAATCACCATCATCATGAATCGGCACGCACTATCTTCACGCGCTCTCTTCATGCGTTTCTTCCCCTTCTTCATTGTCTGCTTCGCTCCCTGAACACGTGCGTCGATTCGTCCACCGTACAGCAAGGGGGACGCATAAAGCAAAGGACAGATGTGAGGGTGAAGAGGAGGGTGAAGAAAGAAAGAGAGAAAGAAGTATAGAGAGACCGAAAGAAAGAGAAAAGCTTGGCGAAAAAAAAAATTCTCATGAGGTGGCTAGATTCGAGCCCGCGTACCCCCCCCCTCCCCCCCCCCCACCCCGATCCGAAGTCGAGCGTCTTAGCCAATCGCGTGTCCAGGCAATTTCTTTTCTTTTTTTCTTTTTTTTTTTTGTTACAGGGAAGGAAACCGTTGCACTTAGGTTGAAATTCCAAATATTAAAAATCGGGCATATTTGAGTCCAAATCAAAACAGGAAACCAGCTTAAAGCGTCACTAGAACGGGGATATATCCCGCGTATTTGCATTACCTGTTCGTGGAAGATTAATGAGAACCAGCAGACAATGATGCCTTTGTGTCCAACAAAGAAAGCGAGCCCTTATGTTTACACTTCCTTCCTTTGTTCCAGGAAGATGTTTTAGATGTGAAGCATCTTATGGCGAAGCTTAATCCGGTGGTGGTGTGCGGCGTGACCACCCTTACTGCGCATGCGCAAACCCCTTTCAAAAAAATAAAAATAAAAACCTCCTCTCCCCCCCTCTCTCTCTCCTCTAGGCATCCCTCCCCGCGGCAACCACACCCTCACTGCGCATGCGCCTTCCCTCCTCTCTCCTTCTACGCTCCCCCCTCTCTCCTCTAGGCATCCCAGCCCACGGCGTCCACACTCCCACTGCGCATGCGCGTCCCTCCTCTCTCTCCTACGCTCTCCCTCTAGGCATCCCTCCCCTCGGCGTCCCCACCCCAACTACGCATGCGCGTCTCCCCCTCTCTCTCCTCTCCTACGCTCCCCCCCCCTCTCTCGCCTCGCGACGCCGACGCAGGCAGCGTCTGCTAGCGAGTTTCTTGGTTGACAAAAAACCGACTGCTCGCGCTGCACAACCGTTCACTGGCCACCCCGTATATATGGCAATGGATCTTGACCTCCATGCTGGTGCCGGTGGGAGATTTCTCCTGTGCGTTGTTCGAACGATAAAAATTCGCAGCGTGCGCGTTAACTAAAAGCGGACTGCGGGTCTCTGTGTCCAGTCGGAGTCTTCTGTCTCTCATTGCCCATTAGCAGCGATTGGCATGTTCCAGTAGAAAACACCGCTCCATCACTGCGTGCTTTGCGCCTCCCCAGTTTTCTCTCCTGCGCAACGCTCCGATGAGCGCCAGCGTCAACGCCGCCGCCAGTGTAAGCGTTAGCGCCCGCTGCTTCACATCTACACATGGTTCCCTTTAGCGGGAGATGGTGTAATTTTTTTCTTGATCGCGGAGGTTCAGCATGTCTGTCAGTCTTGATCTCCATGCGATCCGGCACTTTTCGTTCAGTCCGCTCACGCATTATGCCACGCTTTAGAGATGGAGGTGCCATTTGTTCATTCCGTTTGTGGTCAGCTTTAAAGGGGTACTGACACTCTGTCATAGAAATCTCCTGTGTACAGAGACGGCTTTGAGCAAGTGTGAAGCTCAGCAAATGCTGATAAGATATTCTATTTTTATATTAAAATCAATTTTCCCATGGCATACTTACCGACGTATACACTAACTTGACGTCAAGCTACAGTACTAATTCTTCTGACCTCACGCAGCAGTCTGGCTAGTTGTGAGTACGTCAGGTAGCAAAAATTCAAAAATGGCCGCTTGTGCGCCGCGAACGGAGCCATGGTGCGGAGCGGCCGCGGAAACGTCACGATATCTTGCGCTAGCACGCGACGAGAAGCTCATGCCATGTTGTGGACGTCAGCGTACAGTGTGAAGCGAAACTATCTTTTAAAAACAGATTGTTATTACTTTTTCAGTGTGCACTCACGCTTAGCAGCAGAATTTCTAGGCTGTTGAGGGCTCGGCCTCCCATTTGAAGCAAGAAAATGACCACTGAGAATTTTCATGTCAGTACATGTTTAATGCCACAGAATGACGCCGCGAAAGTAAATCGCAACAGCCAACAATTTGCAGCAAAATTGTGGTTTTGGGACGTTAAACCCCAACAATTATTATTAATAAACGAGCGATTTGAAAGTTGAGAAGCAAGATAGACAACAGTCCGAGAGCAACAAGCAGATGCCGTCCGCGCCACGAAATCGAGACAGGCCACTGCGCGCTCACGCACGACCTCGTGTACGAACGGTAGCCGGTACGACAGCCCAAACAAACTGCGAATAATTTAAGAAAACTAAAATTTAGAGTACACGAAAAATACGCATTGTATCCCCGAAGGATGCCAGCACTTACATGCCCTGCAAGAACGCGTCAGAATATTGACACGTTTTTCCAGCAGAAAGACAGTGTCGAAAATATTGCCACGCGCGTTTATAATCTTTATTTTGATGTATTGAAGTTTCAGCCACAAAAAGTGTCAGCAACACGCGGTGCCGACTGTGCTGCAATGCTCGAGAAGCTTCGCGATTATTTGGGATCATTCTGTTAAGATTACGCGCAGGACGCGAATAATCAAGTTTATTCGAGAGCTTACGCGAGCACCAGCGATAACGCTGGAAGGTTCGATGACTGCTTTAAAAGACGACCCGCTCCACCAATGATCGATTACTCGACGGCAGACGACTGTCCCCGCCGCTATCAGTTTACAGTGTGAATCGCTTGCACGTTGAATTTTCGTTGTCCGGGCACAAGTTCGTCCCAATAAAGAAAAGTTGAGTCTTGGACAAGCCGACTTCTGCCTTCGTCAACGTCATGTCCACGTGACAATATATTGCATCCAGCACTTGCGATAGGTTCGTTCAGCCGTAGCCTATATTAACATCATTCACCCTCAACAGACTAAATATATTCAGGACGGGTATGAGAGGCTCTTTCCTACCTAGACTGCATCACTTCATACGAAATTCAGCGCGCCAGAACGAAAAAAAAAAAACTGACTGCAACTGCAGCAGCACATATATCTACCATGCAAATGCGGAGCTTCGCACAAGCCACTGGGTTGCCTGACCAGAGATGGCGCCACCCGGTAGGCAATATGGCGGCGCCCGCGAAAGAAGGTCTATAGAGAACTATAGCAGGGACCGTTGGGCGAGTTGGTGCAAATTCATGTTTGAAAAAAACGTGAAACAAACCACAACACACAGTCACGAAGGATACAGGACGACGTGTGTTGAGGGGTTTTTTTTCGCGGACTTTTTCAAACCATGAAAGTTTAGAGAGCGCGTATTTTCTTTTAGATGTGAAGCATATTATGGCGAAGCTTAATCCGGGGGTGGTGGTGGTGGTGGTGGTGGTGTGCCGCGTGGCCTCCCTTACTGCGCATGCGCAAACCGTTTCAAAAAAATAAAAAACCTCCTCTCCCCCTCTCTCTCTCCTCTAGGCATCCCTCCACGCGGCAACCACACCCTCACTGCGCATGCGCCTCCCCTCCTCTCCCCCTCCTTCACTCCCCCGCCTCTCTCCTCTAGGCATCCCTGCCCGCGGCGTCCACACTCCCACTGCGCATGCGCGTCCCTACTCTCTCTCCTCTCCTACGCTCCCCCCTCTCTCCTCTGGGCATCCCTGCCCCCAGAGTGCACACTCCCACTGCGCCTGCGCGTCCCCTCCCTCTCTCTCCTCTCCTACGCACCCCCCTCTCTCGCCTCGCGACGCAGGCAGCGTCTGCTAGGCGAGTTTCTTGGTTGAAAAAACCGACTGCTCGCGCTGCACAACCGTTCAGTGGCCACTCCGTATATATGGCACTGGATTTTGACCTGCAAGGTGGTGCCGGTGGGAGATTTCTCCTGTTCGTTGTTGAACAATAAAAATTCGCAGCGTGCGCGTTAACTAAAAGCGGACTGCGGGTCTCTGTATCCAGTCGGAGTCTTCTGTATCTCATTGCTCATTAGCAGCGATTGGCATGTTCCAGTAGGAAACACCGGTCCATCACTGCGTGATTGCGCCTCCCCAGTTTTCTCTCCTGCACAACGCTGCGATGAGCGCCAGCGTCAACGCCGTCGCCAGTGTAAGCGTTAGCGCCCGCTGCTTCACATCTACACATGGTTCCCTTTAGCGGGAGATGGTGTAATTTTCTTTTATTTAACAATACGGAGTTTATATATATATATATATATATATATATAGAGAGAGAGAGAGAATAAGGATAGAAGAAAGGCAGGGAGGTTAACCTGCGCTGAGGCCCGGTAGGCTACCCTGCACGGGGGAAATGGGAAGAGGGAAGAAAATTTACAGAGGAGGAGAGAAAAGTCACTGAGCCGACGTGACAGTTACACGTTTGGCATCACAAACGACGAATCAGTCCGGTGTCCTTGAGAAACCGCAACATCGCTTTCGTTGCCTTTCGGAGCTGTGATGGGCATCCCCATGGTCCCAATACCTTCTCGACTGTGAAAGCGCTTCCGTCCAGTTGATGTAGAGCAGTGCGGAGGTGAAGCCTCTCGTTTGCGTATGTCGGACAGCAACACAAAATGTGTTCAATAGTCTCATCGACGGCACAGTCGCTGCACTCGGCGTTGTCGGCCATCTCAATCTTAAATGAGTAGGCGTTGGTGAAAGCTACGCCCAGACGCAGACGGTACAACACTATACCTTCCTCCTGGGAAAGCCCAGGGAGTAGCCGCAGTCGTAGAGATGGGTCGAGAGAGTACAGTCGATGATTTGTGAACTGTGATGATTGCCACTTCTGGACTTGTCATGTTCTGCGCCAGCTTACTCAAGTAGCGAGCCGCGTCAATCCTGGATAAAGGTATAGAAACAAGGTTTGTTTCTACGTGTGCTTTCCTGGCAGCTTCATCGGCGAGGTCGTTGCCGGAGACACCGCAGTGACTTGGTATCCACTGGAACACAACGTTGTGTCCTTTCTCGATCGCATTGTGCAGCATTTCTCTTATTTCCCACACAAGTTGTTCGTACGATCCGCGACGAAGTGCCGACGAAAGACATTGTAGAGCCGCCTTTGAATCGCAGAATACTGCCCACCGATTAGCCGGTTGTTGCTTGATGTAATCGACGGCACCTCGCAAGGGCAACAATCTCCGAGCCAGTCGACGTGCTCACGTGACAAAGTTTGTAGGTGAGATTGATGTGTCGTGATGGGATGACGGTGGCGCCGGTGGAGCTAGGTCTGGGTGGTAGAGCCATCCGTGTATACGTGAATTCTGTCAGCATAGAAAGTGTGCAAACAGTCCAGAGCAGCTTGCTTCAAGGCCAAGGTAGACAGGTCTTTCTTGTTTCTTATTCCTGGGACGGAAAGGCGCACTTCGGGTTGACGTAAGCACCACAAGGCGAATGGTGAACGCGCCGAGGGTGTGAAACCCGATGGTAGCGAAGCGTGGTGAGAGCTGACGACATTGGAGAACGACGCCTGCGGTCGTTGTTCTGGCAGGTACGGCAGATGGCTCGACACCATCCGTGAAATATGTCTAATATGCGCTCTCAGCGCGTCGGTTGTGACGTAGGTTGTAACCGGATGGTCCCGAGCCAATATGACTGTTCCAGCTGTTGAGGTGCTTCGTGGTAGGCCGAGGCAAACACGTAGTGCCTGTAGTTTTTATGGAAATCCCGCGACAGTCAGGGTCCTGCCGTGTTCGCACACGAACTCTACGTCGAGGCGAAATTATTATGCCACAGCGAATTATTCCACCACGGTGGTATAGCGGTTAGGGTGCTCGGCTGCTGACCCGAAGGTCGCAGGTTCGATCTCGGCCGCGGCGGTCGCATTTTGATGAAGGTGAAATGGTAGAGGCCCGTGTACTGTGCGATGTCAGTGCACGTTAAAGAACACCAGATGGTCGAAATTTTCGGAGCCTTCCGCTGCGGCGTCTCTCATAATCATATCGTGGTTTTGGGACGTTAAACCCGAGATATTATTGTTAATGTTTGAAAATTTGGTTGAAGCGCACCGAAAAAACACACTCAAGAAGAAGCAGACAGGACAGCGCTTACACTCACAACTGAAGTTTTATTAATCAGAAAACGTATATAAAGCAGATACATGGTTCTTTGCGCATGTGTAACAGAGCATATTATTATTATCTGCCGCAGCGAAAGTGGCATTGAAGTCATGAAAAATTCGATCATAGATATATTAAACTACATGCAGCTTTTGCGGTTTGTAAAAATATTGGACTGTACCTAAATTGTGACGTCTACAGCTTTCCTATATAAACAACTGCCTTCAAATCAATACTTCAAAGGTTAATTAACGAGGCTGTTCATTAGTCCCTTCAATGTCAGCTTACATGTGACAAAGTACTACCGCTTCGGCTTGTAGTTTCTGTACAAAGACGACAGCAGCCGGAATATCCCAGCATTTTTAATAAAAAATTTGTATATTCTAAAACGAAAAAAAAAATGCTTTACAGGCGATATTCGCGAAGTTAACCAGCACGAAAGTATAGACAAAAGACATATGTACAAATAGGAGCAGTGATCAGCAGTGGTCCTATTTGTATGTGCATCTTTCGTCTCGTCTTTCGTGCTGGTTAACTTCGCAAATGTCGCACCGACTTGCCCAGACAAAAACACTGTATAGGGCGTACATGTAGGATCTACCGCTGGGACATTCGAGGAGCTCAACACGTCAAGCAGTATGGTGTATCATGGCATCAAACGACCCGAGAAGCAGGCGTGTACAGGACACGCTGCAGACTAGGGCGAATGTTGTGCGTTCCTCATTATCTTGCCCAAATGAACATGTTAACTCACGACGACCTCTCTTGCCTTTCTATAATGAATTCCCCTCGTGAGGTGTGGACATCGAGTGAATGGCTCGTTGTGTATTCTGTACACGGCGAAGAAAAAGAAATTAACAAGTACCTGCTGTCGCTGAAAATACATACCTTTCAAAGTCAGACCGTACCTGTCGGGAAGCTCGCGAACACGTCATTGAAAGGCGTGCCAGGCCGTGTTTCACCGACCGCAAATTTACAGTCAAAGCGTACATATTACACCTTCTTACATCATCAATTCCCATTTCATCTACACAATCGTTGTTCGTTTATTGAGTGTTACGAAATTTAATGGTTTTGTACAGCTGTGATACGTGGCCGGCCAGTCGCGGCAGCGCGACCATGTAATCAAGTATGGCCGCCGCCGCGCTGCTCCGTCGAAACGCGCGTGTAGCGATAAGTCGCCCATCTATCACGATCAGATGTTGGAAAAGTACGAGGAAGAAATCTAGAGGAATACTGTAGCCTTTGTTTTAGCGTGTTGTGATGGGTTATAAACTTTTTTCTTTTCTTTTTTTTTACGATACTGTCCTTATGAGACGTAGCTTGCACAAAGTGCCGGTATATGATGCAAGCACTCGAGCTCTCGACTGCGATGTCTGCGGTTGACTCATCCTCAGCAACTACGGTATCTGGCGTTACTGTTGCTATGGGCACTCGAGTGATGCGAACCATAGTTTGACGGCGTGCGTGTGTGGAGAAGTTAGTGTAACGACACCTCTCATGTTACTACATATTCGATCACGAGTTAGTAAAGGGGCACTGAAGGGAAAAGCGATTTTTCTCATAATAGTAAGTTACACTTTAAAAATTCCAGAATCATCACGTTTGCCTCGCGAAGACGCTTGGTAAGCGAGAAAATGCCCAAAAAACGCCAAATTCAAATTTTGAGTGCAGCTTTGTGTTGGGGAAAGGCCAACGTTACTTTTGGGCAAGGCCAACTGTGTCTGGGGTTTTGTTTTTACGCAAGGTACCGCCATAAATCCTAATTTTTGTGAAGTATATAGGACAGCACCCACTACGCCAGTATTCATCTTTCTGCGGATAAGCGAGGTATCCTCTAACATCTGTAAGGTATTATGGGCACTTTGTTGATGCTGCATGTGGCTGGTGACGATGAAGCATTATGGCTGAGCACTTTGCGGTGGGTGGGAAGCATTAAACCACATTCTCGTAGCGTACTTAGCATTGTGTGATGACTGGTTGTTTAACTCTTCTGCCACGCGATATTACATAGGTTAACACGATTCCTTGCCCGACATGACGCCTGCATGGGGTATTTATGCAAATGAGTTTGGAGCACCAGCGTGGCCCTGAGGTAGAATACTCAACTGCCACGCAGGGGGCCCGGGTTTAAATCCTATTCTATCCTGGGTATTTTTGTATCTTTTATTTTTTTCATGTTATCGGTTACTTTTTCGTGTCTATCGGTTACGCCGCCGACGGCGACGGCGACGCCGCTCAACGCAGGAGCCGCGCTTTTAAAGAAAATGCGTGTGACGACGCCACCTTGAAATTCGCGCACCAAACGCCGTGGCGTCATAGATTTTGACGGGCTGTACTATGACCTACGTTGTTCCTAATCGCCGAAAAATGAAATACATTGACCTCGGAGGGGGCCATAGACTTAACTTACCGAGTTTCAGGAAATTACAAGAAGCCTATGGCATTGCTGAGATTTCGGCGCGAAATTAAAATTACCTATACCTTTGAGCTTGACAGTCTTCTGTAATAATAAACTTACGATGGTGATATTAACGATGTTACAGTTCAGAGAGTACAGTTTATCAATCTAAACGGATTCATTGTTTCACTTTAGTGTCTCTTTAAAGAATGAGTGCGATGAAGATGGATTCCGGCGCATTTTGAACGGTTGGCGTCGCAATAATAAACAGATCGATGTCGGTTATAATATATGATGTTTCGTGGCGCAAGGGCCCTTTCACGCCCAGATCCATGTCGGTTAAGAACCGTATTTCATGAAGGAGTTCATTAAAATGCGATTTTTGGTGTCGTCAGTCACTTTTTCATTTCCGGCCAGGTCTACTCCCTTAGTTTCCTTGGCGACATTGATATGTCCGGCTCACGAGCAACAACAGCGCCTACAGCGGAGACATAGCGGCAAAGGTCACCCTACACCATTTCTGGCTTTTTCTCCGAGCACGCCCTGACATACACGCTATCATACGCGCATGGCCACGAGCTATATAAAATTGCGTACGAGGACTGTCAAGGGGGGCCAAGCTCCGTAATGAATGTGCGCCCGCGCTCGCACCGCAGGCCGCGTGTATATCGATGCCCTCGTGATGCATCCGATCTCCATCATTACTGTCGCGCGGGAGCGGACGCGATACATTATGTATATACAGATACCGTCGCGCCGCGGCATCCAACGCGGCACTAGATCCCGCGCGACGGACGCAAGCGCCGAGCCGGCCGCCAAGCATACACGAACTCTCCCGTAGAAGCCGGTTTACACGCGCGCCCAGAGACGAGTCCCCACGGGACGGCTACCACGCGATGGCGCGACGCGCTCGTGCGGCGGCGGCAGGCGGCGCGTACAGAGCGGGCGACACCTTGCCGTCGTAGACGTCCGCGCGGCCGAGCACCGTACGCATCGAGAAACAGAGTTAAGAGAGAGGGGGAACGACGGGCCCCATAGTCGTGACTGGAAGCTTTAGCTTCGCCGATTCCGCGCGACAGGCCATCGGCGCGCTCCTGACAGACAGAGACGCAACGAATGCTTCTGTCACCTCGCGCGGCGGGAGCGACAACAGGGATGCTCTGTTGCTAGCTGCGGCGGCGCTATCACACACACCGCAGGCCCCCATGCCGCCGATCCTCTATGCCGGACGATCTGTCAGGATGCGGCCGCGGACGAGGCCTCTCCTTGCCACCGCCGGCGCCGCCTGTCAAAAGAGCTCTCCCGCCAGGAAAGGTGGACTTCGCCGACCAAGAAGCGGCTGCTGTGCGGTCGTCGTAGCAGGCGGGCCGCCGCCGCCGCTATAGCACCGTCGTCCCGGACGATCGACCCGGCTGGCCGCCGCAATTGGCCGTCCAGCGCAGCGAGCGCCGTGGAGCTGGCAAGCAAGGTCAACGCCATTATTCAAATGCCACTCGCGGGGATATGACAGCGCGAGTGTCCCTCTCTCTCTCTCTTTCTGTCTTTCGCTGTTGCTGTCTCTTTCCACCCAGTGCGCCAAGCACCAGCGTCAGCCTCGATGGCTTCGGGGGGTCTTCGAACTTTTACGAAGCCGATTGAGCCGATCAACGCGGCGACCGGCGACGCTGACAACGTGACGTGCTAGAGACGTCACGTGCTTGATGTGCGTATGTATATGCGCGCACGTCACTCTTTTGGTTCGGCCGCCTTTGCGAAAGCTCGTTGCCCTGCGATGAAGGAATGTCGGGGGGACCCGGAAAGATTCGTTAGCCGGAACATCATGTTCCGTCGGGTCTTCAGACCGAAGCGAATTTTGAGCGAGTCCTTAGCGGCAAACTGGAGGTTACAGCTTCTGTCTCTGTTACCCGCCACTTCCTTGATATTTCTGTTTCGTGTGGCTTTTTATTAACACGGAATTCTACGGCGAGCGCAGGCTACAAGGGCTTCACGATGGAGTGATTGCCGTACGTCTGAAAAACATTTAGCTATCTAACTTAGCGTCACAATTAACTAGACCAGTTTGTCAACATCGTTCGCTTGCTGTCACAATTAGTACAGGCATAAGTCTGGAGATTCTTTTATAATAATAATAATTAATATTAGTAGTAGTAGTAGTATAATTATTATCATCATTATTATTGTTAAAAATAATAATAATCACCCGTTCTTTTTGTATAATTTGGAAGTGCACTATCCAAAGAGACTAGGAAAGCAATTGTAATGTTTCGCGGGGCCCTCGCCCATTATACAAAAAGAATGCCGACAGGTGCACCAACGGTGAAACGATAGATTCTATGCACACGTATGTGCCCACGTACACAATGAAATATACAACCACAGAAAACGGATGTATTGATTGAGGCGTAGTGGATAATACGGAGAAGTGTTCTAAAAAAGACACACACTGATGTGCACAATCTTTCAAATCCAGCTAAAAAATAATGCGCTTGCGCTATTTATTACAGCTACTTTTTATGAACGACCAAGCTTCTATATAACATGGTATTAATACTCCAGGAGGGAGGCTTCAAAGACTTGAAGAACTATAGACTTATGAGCTAACTTTAAATGTTATATAAAAGTATTTGCGAAGACGATTCCAAACAGGATAAGAGAAACATTTCATTAAAACCAACCTAAAGAGCAAGCTGGTTTCAGAAAGAGATACCCTACAATACATCACAGCCATATGTGAGTTCACCAAGCCCCTTTATGTAACTTTCGTCGACTACGAAAAGCCATTCGATTGATTAGAGAAAACGGTAGCCTTAGAAGCGTCACGTTACCAAAGGGCACTAGAGAGATATAAATACCTCTGCCAACATCTACAAAGACCCCACAGTCATCTCCCTCTCCTCATTTCCCTCCTTCTCACCTTCACAGCACTCCTCTTTGCCCTCGCTTTCCCTTTCACAACCACTTGCTATACTGTACTATACATAGCTACTCTATACATAGTTTTGCCTGCGTGACGCCATACATTGCTATGCTTTACACTATTTGCTTCTCCTCCTTTCCCTTCTCCTCACTCTCACATCACTCTTACTCGTCCTCACTTCCCTTTCCCGCCCCAACGCTATGCTATCTATACAGGCTATGCTATATGGTTATGCTATACATGGGTTTGCCTGCGTGATGTCATACATTACTATACCATGCTTTACTCTCTCCCCTCCTCCTTTCCTTTTATTCACCCTCAGATCACTTCCTGCTCACCTTCACTTCCGTTTCCCGCCCCCTTGCTATACTACTATCCATGGATATGGTAAACATGGCTATGCTGTAGATGTTTTTTGCCTGCGTGATGCCAAAGCGACGGCATGAGATGACAGCATACGACAGCCCGGGCCCCTAAAGTGGTACACACTTAGAAGTTAAGGACCACAGAGCTTACGCTTGGATGAAAAATAATAGGCGTAATATTAACCGATCTAACATAGCAGAATGGGTCAGAAAACAAACAGGTGAAGCGGATACTCCAGATGGCATAATGCGAAAAAAAATGCATCTGCGCCGGCCACGTGGTGCGTACGACAGACAACCGGTGGTCAGTTCGAGCAATGAAGTGATACCAAGGGGCAGGAAAACGCAGCCGAGACGGCAGCGAGTGAGATATGGAGAGACGAAATCACAAAGTTTGTGCTGAAGAAATGAAACCAGCTCACACAAGACAAGGTAAATTAGAGATCATTAGGACAGTCCTTCGCTCTGCAGGAGACATAAAATTGTCTGATAATGATGATGATGATACGAAGAGCCCGCACGAACACTGTTGTGCTGGCTAAAAACAAGTTTGGTGTGAGTCACTACTTCCTGAGTTCATGCCCGTGCACTCTTATTCGGGCCACGGATAATAATTGTTGGGGCTTTAGGTTTCAAAACCACGACATGATTATGAAAGACACCGTAAGGGAGGGCTCGGGAAATTTTGACCACCTGATTCATGCCACGGATAAAGGGATATAGCCAGGAAACTACACTAAGGTCTGGTTTCCTGGCTATATCTAGCACTTTATGCGTGACCTTGGCCCGTATTCACAAAAACTTGTTACGCTAAAAACCGTCCTTCAAGAGAAAATTTTAGGCAATCCACACACTGGACGTATCATTAGCGAAGCCGGGCAGCCAGTCGCAGAGAGCACTTACGAACAAGAAACTTTCTGAATTCGACCCCTGACTAAGAGTGCACGTTTTCTACCAGTGGCACCCGCCGCGGAGGCCTAGTGGTTATGGTGCCCGACTGCTGACCCGAAGGTCACGGGATCGAATCCCGGCCACGGTGACCTCACGTCGAAACAGGCGAAATGATAGAGGTCTTTGTACCTACAGTGGGATACAACTTCAGACTTGAGCGGACCTACACGAGCCTGCACCAGTACGTGCGCACACCTAACTAACGTAATGAGCCCGGCGGCCGGTAACCCCGCCTTCGGAGAACATCAATTTCTGCGTAGGTGAGCGGGACTAGTTCTCTAGTCGCGGAGGCGATCGCGTGCTGCGCTTCGGTCGTCTGAGCGGGGCCTCTCCGAACTTCTTAAGTCGTATCCGATTATAGTTTAAATTCACGTTAGATAGCCCTAGGTAGTACAAATTTCCGGAGCTACACTTCGATAACAGAGCTACACTACGAGAAGAGCCTGAAATTGGTCCATGTAAACTTCTATGAGTGTACGTGTACAGTGCCGTCCGCTGTTAGGGTGAACACGGCTCAGCGTGGCCGCGCTCCGCGCAGCGCCAGTGCAACCGGCGCGGCCACGCATCGAAGTGTAGCCGCGCATGCGCGCACGGGCACACGGGAGATGTTTTATCCTTTCTGCTACATCGCTCGAGCGTGTCGTCCCGTAGTAGCCAGGCGCCGGTCTTGCTTGTCTGTAGTACAGCAAGAGCGGCGCGATCGTGTGCGCCTGCGCCACTTCGATTCGATGCGCGACCGCACCGGCTGCACTGGCGCTCCGCAGAGCGCTGCCACGCTGAGCTGTGTTCACCCTAACAGTGGACGGCACTGTACATTGAAGTCATTCCGTTCTCTTTGCAGTTCGGGGAAAAACAATATTTAAAAGCCTTGTTGTTAGATTGAAATTGAACTACTGAGAAAAGATGTAGTTGTCTTGTAGAACAACCAGAAAGAAATGAAATATAGTCGCACAATAGTTTATATAACTTCCCCTTGACAATTTTAACCATTTCAGACGCTACCTATGAAGAACTGTCTGCAAATGGCTCAAAACAATACAACGTTATTTCAAGGCACTCAATATACTATTGCAACAAAAATAATCTCATAATATGTTCATTTAAGTATGTTATAGTAACTTCTTCTAATTAAGTTGTAATTAAATATCTGTTTATCCTGCAGTCATTCATGCTCTATTTTGGCATAAGTACAATGAAATCTCGGGCTAGAAATATAGTACAAATTCGTTTTTCGTTATGTCCATTTAGAGCAAAGAATAAGTATACTTTTAACATGGCTCGCAGGACGCGGCTCATCGAACCACTCGTCGAACGGGGCAGTGCCTTCAGCAATGTGATCATACGCAACAGTACGCTGCGAAATGAAGTTAAACGAAGACAAATTATTATGCAGGAGGTTTAATCTATCCGAAGCTCAATGTATCTCGCTCTCTCTTAGCCCCTAGTTGATACAAGGAGCAAAAACAAGTCATGTACACAATTGTGTACATAGCGTCTGAAAGGGTTAAGCATGAACTTAAGGCGAGCGGTTTTATTTTTAACAGCTATACGTTTCAAGTTTGCTTGGCTAAGGAACTGAGTAATAGACCAGAGACCGTAATTGTTAAATGTAAATCGTAGAGCTTTCCTTTAAACTCTTTCCAGGCTGTGTTAATCTGTGTAAATGGTTGCCGATTAACGTTGTGCGTATCCTAAGATCGGTAGTATTAAAGCTTTGAAAGCGACCAGTTTAGAGATGCTAGACGCACACTTGAGGGACCTCCTTAAGTAATGACGTCCAGATATAGCCTTGCTTAAAATAACCGTGATGTAATTATTCCAATGAATGTTATTAGCTATAATGAGACACATTTTTGAACTGATTGGCATGATTTAACGATTTACCATTAACTGTGTAGGTATATAAAAGTGGACTTTATTACTTCTTATGGTCGTTACAGCGCATTTGTCGCAATCAACTGACCCCTGTCATGTCTTCCGCTAATGCATACCTTTATTTAATTCACATTTTAATTCATTCTGATGTCGTGCTTTGTGGAACTAAAACCCCAACAATTATTATTATTACTTCATTCTGAGCAGACTCTCAATTTATCACAGCATACACGACACAGTCATTGGCAAACAGTCTTATTTGTACCATCAATGTTATTTATAATCAGAAGGAAAAATAAATGACCCAGAACTGATCCCTGCGGATGCCCGATCAACAGGCAGCTTCATTAAGGAGCATTCGTTAAAATCAACACCCTGTTTCCGAGAAGTAAGGTATGCTTTTAGCCAATGACAGAGTTGTGTGTTTTCCAACGCTTCCCAAAGTTTCGTAACTAGTTGGGAATGACAGATTCTGTCGAACGCCTTCGCGAAGACTAAAAAACTGCGTCTATCTGAGACTGGTTATTTATGGCTAGTACGAAGATATGGGCAATTTCAATTAATAGTGTTGTTATGGAAACCCCATGCCTAAAACCACGCTCAGCTGAAGGAAGAACTGATCGAGTGTGTGTGTGTTCAAAAAGCAAGAAATGTGCTTATGGATTGTGTGCTCCAATAACTTGCAGCACGTACGAGTCAAAGCTATAGGGCGATAGCTGGAAACCAACTGTTTATGCCTATGTTAGAATAAAGGCTTAATTTTGGAGAATTCGCAATCATTAGGCAGGACACCGCTGGATACCGATTCAGCAAGATAACCATGAGAAATGTTAAAGACCATCCAGCATATGTTTTCGGAAATGGAAAGGCATTTGGTAAGTCATCTGGGCCAGAGGTACTGACAGCCAGCCAATCAAACATGTATACTAACGAAAAGGACCAGATATCATATTAAATAAATAAACAATGACATAATCATAGGTCGCCAAAAAATTGGAGCTCACTCAGACTCGCTCAAGAAATATATTTTTACCCTGAGGGCTCACTCGGACCAGACTCACCAAAATTTTCCTCAACCGGACTCACTCAGAGTCAGACTCACTAAAGTTTTTTTCTCACCCCGGGCACACTCGAACTCAAACTCACAGAAATATTACTCCCCCGGACTCACTCAGACTCAGACTCACGGCCTGATCTGAGTTTGAATGAGTCGACTCATGAGTGAGTTGCCGACCTATGGCGCATAATTGTAAATTAGAGCAGCTCGTGCCAGAGCGATATTAAAGAAAACGGTAGGCATGGAAGCCTTTGTGGACGCCGCTCAGTACGGGCGCTCCGGTAAATTCGCGGTCACTGCAGTCAGCGAAAAGGGCAAGCGGCCTCAGTAGCCGCTGCAACGGCCGACGTGGCAGAGCAGGTGGCGGTTGCTCTGGCGATGCAGGATTCTAGGCGGCCATATATCTACACGGACTCCCGAGCAGCCGTCAGGGCCTTCGCCTCCGGAATGGTTGCTAGCGAGGCGGCAGCGCTTCTGAAAAGAAAGTCAATTTATAATTCTGCCACCATGCATTACATCGCGTGGTTCCCGGCTCACATGGGCGACGACGTGCTGCCGGGCCGTCCGAACCCCAATGAGGTTGCTCACCATCGTGCGCGAGAACTCACGCGCCGCGACGACGGTGAGGCTTCATTGGATTCGGAAGAGATCGGGCACAGAGACCCCTTATTAACTTTTCACGAGATCGTCTCCCACTATAGAGAGGAACGCAGGCGCTTCCCGCCTCCACACCCAAAACTATGCAGAGCTCAAGCGGTCACGCTTAGGATGCTTCAGACGAGGTCATATCCCTCGAGAGGTTTCCTAAGCCGGATTAACCAAGATATCCATCCACAGTGCCCGGATTGCGGGGAGGCATTTAGCACTCTAGCACATACGCTCTGGCAGTGTCCTGCGTTACGGGACACGTCACACACCAGCGAACAGGACTGGGAAGACGCCATCGCAAGTACTGCCCTCGATATCCAGTCAACGGCCGTCCAGAGGGCCCGTGAAAGAGCGGAGAGGCATGGCCTCCCGATTCCGACATGGGAGCAGCCAGCGGCGAGCCGAGGGCCCCAGCGGGTCCTTCCCGGCTAGTCCCTCAGGACTTCAATAAAGTTCTTTGCCTGTCTGTCTCTACTCACAGAATTTGTCTAGAAAGTAAATCTTGCAGAGGCACAGAAATTTGTGCACCGATGACGTTGATTAAATCTCGTATGGCATGGAATTCCAAAATGTTATGCCAAAGAAGACGGCAGTTAATTTTTCGTAGCTTGTCCGAGCAGGGAAGGAGTAAATTACCGCTTAATTTATCTTAGTATTTGAACGAATATCATTTGGGTAAGCCGGAATTGAGGTACCAAAGTGTTTAAGCTTAAAGATAAACACAGACAGCTCGGGCTTAATTAGGCTATGTTAGAGAGAGAGAGAGAAAACATTTATTGTAAAGATTTTGAGTGAAGGTGGGAGGGTCCCTTATTCCAGGAACCCTCTCGCCTGGACAGCCCGCCGGGCTCGAGCGACGAGTTGACGCTGGTCGACCAGGTCCGGCTGGGAGATCGCAGCCTCCCACGCTTCACTGAGGAGGTCTTGGTCCGCATCTGGTGCTGCTGCTTGTAGCCTTGGGACGCTTACTTTGCACTGCAGTAGTATTCGGCTTTGGTACAGCGGATTAGAGAGCGTAAAAACATTATTGAAAGTCGTCAGTCGTACAGCTTGGTTTGAAGGCGTTGAAGGAAATCTAGGCGTGACAGGTCGATATACAGTAAGACAAATGACTATGAATGTATGAGTAATATAGTAGTGATGCAGAACTATCGGTGGATGGAATATCAATAGCATGTCTAAGGACACTATTAATAGTACTACTATCGACAAACTATCGATAGTATTACCGATAGTGCAATCGATAGTACCGTCGGTAGCATTACTACAAGTAATATCAACAATACAAGTAATGTTGATAGTGCTGTGAATAATTATTACGTTGTTGGCCGTTGATATTGCCAAAACATTCACAACAGCCTGCTCTCAGCAATACTCAGTTTGTTTATGACTAATATTTTGGCGAAAGAAATGAATTATTTCCGCAGCGAAAACGCGGGATCATATCCATCTTAAAAATTCATATTCAAAAGCAATCACTTGCATCTTACAAATAACAAATTGAGTTCTTGATATTTTTATAATGGCATGTAAAACGCCGACAATTACCACTCTACATTTTCACTTTGAAATCCCAAAATGCACTATAAATTGGAATCCACGCAGTTCCGACACGGTTTTCCTTTTGCTACAGATGAACAGTTAAACTTAAATATCATGTGTCAAGCGAAGCGTTCTGGCGAAAGAACACGAGCACGTCACCTTTCTTGCCCTCCAGCCTGCTCCTCCTGCTCCACCATTTAACACGCACCCGAGGAACGAAGGTTATGTTGCAATAAGTGCACGCGGTTCATTTTGTTAGGGATGTGCGAATAGTGAAATTTCATCTCGTAACGAATTCGAATCGAATAGTGCCGAATAGTGGCCAGAAATGTCGAATTTCGAATCGATCGAATATCGAATACCAAAGATTTTGTTGAAAATTGAAATAAATAAATAAATGCAATCTGCTCATGTCCTCGAACACGTAATGCGGTGAGTTACTGCCACCGAAAGACTACAAAAAAAAAAACGAAAGCTGTTCGACATGACCTTCCTTCAAACTTTCTCGCCGTGATGTTACCGTGTTTCCTTGCGCTTATCTGCGCTTATCTTTGACGCTTATCTTTGACATGCGCTTATCTTTTGACGCTAGCAGTCCGGCAGTCTCCCAGATTGTTCTCTGGCCTTTTCTGCTGGAGCCATGACGTGTGGAAATGACATAATACCCTTTCAAATAAACATGTGTTCACTTTTGAACCAATCGGTGAACGGAAGGCCTTCTGTAACGACGTTAGCTTTAGTTTTATCCATCCCACCTTAACCAAGTTGCACCATGGCCTTTGTCGCGCTTTAGATATTCGTCCAGTCGAATTATTCGAAACTTCGAATACTAGCTATTCGAAAGTCGAATCGAATTATTCGATGAAGTATTATTCGATTCAAATTCGAAACTCGAATATTCGCACACCCCTAATTTTGTTCTGTCGATACGGCACTATCAAACATACCATCGATAGCGCTATCGATAGTATCGATAGTGCTATCGATAGTTCTGCATCACGATAATATAGAAAAAGCAAAATGTGTCTCTGAAAAGAATTACGAGATTTAACATCATAACAAGAAAAGTGAGAACTTCCCTAAACTTCAGTACGCTATTTCATACATGAATTTAAAGCAGTCAGGCATATCGCTAGTATCACCTAGGCCATGTAGGCTTTGCAATGCACGAATTATCACGAAGCGCTGCTCACGGATCCGGACAACTAACTATTATTTGCACAATGTGGAAGTCAGAGAGGCTTGATCAGGATTGCTTAGCGGGGACTGAGAAACCACAGCACTCACCAGACACCGCCTCAGTACAAGTGACTGCTACTTAAATAAGTGGAAACCCTAAGGCACTGTGAACAGTTATTGCAATCTGACAAAGTCCCTCCTATCCCCAGAAAGGATGCGCCTCCATATTTCTCAATAAAGGACTTTCCATCCATCCATACAGCACACCCGCATTGATTCTTCGTCGACCACCGGATTATCTGTTTTCGGCATGTTAGAATAATGTAATGATTCTAACCTGCTGAATACATAAACAAGACCTTGCTGCTGTCATGTCTCAAGAGATTCCGGCCGAAGGCTAGGAGCGACGGGGAAGGTGGACTTGCTCCATACGTCCATGGACTGCTGCTCCAATAAAGTTTTTTTTTCTCTTCAACATGCGAGAAGACAGACCAGTTAACTTACCTTTCGCCACGTGAGGCATCAAGTTACTTAAAACCAGACTCTTGTGTAAAGAAACCTGTTATAACAATTGCTGCAGAAGAATGGACAGTTTAACGTAACTGTTGCAATTGAGCTGAGCACGCTTGTAATTTTACTTCATTTTTAATAGCCGCTGCTCAAGTGAAGAGAAAAAAAATAATATCTCATAATTTTATTTGTCTTAGGGCTAGCAGGGTTCAGGTAACACTTGGTAAATGCCAGAGCGTGAACTTCCACCATTTTTAATTTTCTTTGTCGTTTTGTTTTATTCAAGTGTGTCTGTATTGTTGTTGTTTTAAAAAAAAACATTATGTAACCTTGTGTTTATTCTCACGCTGTCGGACCAAGTTGATGAATGTGGTCACAGGCACGCTAAGCTTATTTCTTTAGCTTTTCGCATACCAGCACTCTTCCTCCTTGTCAAGTGTGGAATCAGTTTCATAAATCAACTAAACGTATAAAGCGCGTTTTAAAAATTGGGGGGACTCTTAAGCTTCGCCTTTAAGAGTTGAACGCAATAGCGAATATCCTGTCCCTAGTGCGTACTTCAACCACTTAGTGCATACCATGTAATGGGTAGCATGCTTTAAACCACGAGCAATTATGCGCGCGAGATGTTTTCGAACTTGCTATGCACCCATTACGTGGTCTTAAGAGAATACGCGCAGTAACGTGTCTGCCTTTTGTAATGGGCGGCCGGCTTTGAACCACAATGTCGTTATGGTATTCACATATTCTGACGCCCGATGGCAATGTACGCTTGTACCACGCAATATTACTGCGATATTACATGTTGTATTGTGACGTCTGTATACAGGATGCGTGTGTTTGTAAATCATGAGTGTTATTTTCGCTGCATATCCGAACAGAGGAAGTTATTTTCACTGCATTTCGAAGCAGACGCGTGGCTGTTTGGTAGAACACCTGCTTGCCATCCAGACGGCCTGGGTTCGATCCTCATTCGGAGCCGAATATTTTTATTATTTATTTTATATGCATATTTCTCGATTTTTCAGTCACGGACAAGATGATGATTTTTCGCTCACAACCAACGACGCCGACGCCGGAATTTCTGCGAAACGAGCTCTTTAACGCTATCGCGTTGAATAACGAGGTTGTCTCTCCTTTACTTGACAAAGAAAAACGATAAGTTAATATGGTATTTTGGAGCGCGAAAACAGACAAGATACACGAGAAGGACTGAAGTCCTTCTCGTGTATCTTGTCTGTTTTCGCGCTCCAAAATACCGTCATGGATCAGTACAAACTCGCCCAAATATCTGTGCTTCTAAAGTTAATATGCTCTGGGCGAGTGCGCAGTGCTCGCAAAATGCGCCCCAAATTATTTATATATTCATAGGGAACTCACTATGACTAAACGATTTGGGGCCTACGAAATGAAGCTGTTTGTGCTGTTTTATTGTGGCGCTACAGGCCCAGTGAGGCATATCATGTCAGCACTTTCCGTGGAAGCACTGCGATAATCACGTGTTTAAATTCATCTGTTTTTAAACAAATTGCAACAGCATACAATTCTTCTTGAGGGTGCACTTTTCACGAATGTGTTCACATTAATAGTACGTGAGCCCAGAAATGGGCAAGTAAAATGTAAAACTTGGACGAATTAACAATTTTTATTTCTACATAGCAGTAGCGTACGTACGATCCTAATGCAAAGACATTCTTCTGACATGCAAAGAGCCGGTGCTGCAGAAAATAGCTGATTCAGGTATGCAGCAGACCTCGAACTCTTCATCAATCAATCATCTGAGTACCTGCGTAAGTAATTTAGTTAGTCTACATTTTATAAAGATTAGTTAAATTACTAGCTCGAGTCTTCTTAATATATGTCCTTCTGCGGTGAAAGTAATCGCAAGAAGATTCCTTTAGTATCGCTCGCTCCATTCTACTTTCTGAAATGCGCTGCACAAGCGGCTTCGCTGAAACGTGTTTGGGGCTGGCATTGCTATGAAATCATGGCGTTTGTTGCGAGAGCGCTGCAGGAAGAAGTGAAAGAATACATCTATAGAAATACATGAATGTTAACCAAAGTTGTATGTTGTATTGGTTTCCCTCAATGATGAAAGTGAGGCAATGGAAGCGGGAATGTAGCGCTAATCCGTGCAGCATTCAGGACTGCAAGCAGCACTAGCTACGTTCTATCGCGTGGGCCTATCCACATTAGGAATTGCCCAACGAGAATACGGCTCAAATACATTCGAAATGAGTGGAATGTGGATACCTTGCAAATAATGTAGAATAATAGTGCGAGGTAAGGCGTGGTGTAGATATCAAGACAAGTTCTGAAGGAACGGAAGCAGGCGATGAATTGAGGGGATAAGATGTGTGTTGACAAGAGTATGAAGTCGGGCATGTTGGTAATGCATAACTGATCACGTAGCGCAAAAATTTGACGCAGGACAAGAGAAGGGACGAAGACGAGCGCTAGTCTTCATTCCTTCTCTTTTCCTGTGTCAAATTTTTGCGCTACGTGATCAGTTAAGATGTGTGCGCTCATATTCCACTGAGGAACTTCATTACAGATGGCGTACAGCGTCAGCAGCATGCATGGCAACCAAAGGACAAAGAACAGTGAAAGGATCCGGACTAGCTTTTACCAGCAGTCAAGCTTGCGGGGCAAGTTGGTGAATTAAGAACAGCTCGAATGTAAAGCACGGTACGAAGAAGGAGCACGCACGATGACACGAGCGCTGACTATCAACTCTTTATTGCTTGCGTTTGCGACGTATGAATACCTACACGAACCATCAGCAAAAAACAGAAAATAAAGGAGAATAGGTGATATCTATTGAACGACTCAGCCTTATGCTGATCGCCAGTGGTCTCAGAGCGCAAGCTCTTTGCTTAATAGTGCAAGAGATGCCACGCTCATAAACCTGTGCCCCTGCACGTGCAATGTTTAAAGCCTCTATCATCTCCTTAACATGCTTGTCCTTGTGACGACTGATAATTTCACAGCGTTCAAACAATGGTTGGTATAAACCTTTTTTTTTCTCCCTGTTTTTTCTCATTAACATTGTAGTGGTGTTCCCTTAACGTGCTCTTGATATATCTGCCTGTCCGGCAAATTCATGGTCACAAGATAATGGAATACGATAAATAACACTTTCATCGCATGTTACAAGCTTCCTCGTGGGGTCAATCTTGCATTGTTTTCTTGCTTGGTTCTGACACGGACTTTTCTTTTTACAAAGCATGGCCCGTTTGACAGGCGCTGAAAGAATGAAAGCAAAGAGGGACACTTAAGCATGCATGGTCGACAATATGGAACTGCATCCGGGCCGCGAGGTCTATCGGGATCATGCGAGCCCTTGTTCGGAGTGAAATTATCAGTAATCGCAAAGACAAGCATGTTAGGGAGATTGTAGGGGCTTTGAACAATGCACGTGCAGGGAACAAGTGGGTAAGTGTGGCATCTCTTGCACTATCAAGCAAAAATTTGCACCATCTTCCCAAAGTGAACCCTGATGGGATGCGAAGAAGCAGCGTTGCGCACGGGTGGCGTCACGGGTTGAACGGCGCTAACGCGGGTGCTGCGGTGAGCGCTGGAAGATTCGTTTGAAGCGATGGCTGGCGTAGGTCTTGTCGTTGCGCGTCAGGCGGCAGCTGCGGGCGCTCCGGCGAACGCGCGGCAGGCGAGGGAGAGAGTGACGTCAGCGCGCACTGCGAGGGGAGCGTGACGTCAACGCGCAGCTGCGGCGTGACCTACTTGGCACCGCTCCAACACCTGCGGCGAGGGGAGCGCGTTGCGGCGCGTTCGTCCGTACGCACGGAGGGACAGCGTTACACAGGCTAGTCAAATAGCTGCTTCGCGTCTAAAAGCTTGCGCTATTAGATTGTTGGCAATCAGCACAAGACTGAGTCATTTCCATGTATATCACCTAATCTCCTTTCTTTTCTGTTTCGTGCTATTGGTTCGTGTAGGTGTTTATACGTCGCAAACGAAAGAAATAAAATGTTGATAGTCAGCGCTCGCGTCGTCATGTATGTACCTTCTTCGTTCGTGCCTTACGTTCGAGCAAACCCCTCAACGGGCCTACGAGAGGATCGACACATGATTGCTGTCTCATAAAGAGCATAAAACAGCGCTAAGCACAAGACGAAAGGAGAGACAGAGACCGCGTGCCGTTGTTAAGCGCTGTTTTCTACTCATGTGCACAATCATGAACCAACCAGCCAAAGTGCATGCCAGTCTGCCTTCTGGGTTAGCAACTGTCGAATTAAGCGAGTCGGGACGGGGGGGGTGTTGCATTAACATAGATAGCCAGCGAAAAAAGTCAGTTTCCTTTATTGCGGTATCTTCCAGACAAATCAATTTGTTTCTTTAATGTCGCGTCCTCTTGAAGTGGTCCTTCAGCTGGCTACGTGCATCGGGCAACACTTCCTCTGGCTGGAGAATGTACTCGCAAAATTGTCGCACTTCATGTGGAAGTTCGGGAAAAGTGGCTGAAGCTCCTCGCAGCCACCGCTAGCCACTACAACATATTGTTTCGTGCGTGCGATTCGTGCGAACTTCGTGTTCTGTAGCGTGACGCGCGTTGTTGGACGTGCGTTCGATCACATAAAAATTTCTAACTGGACGATCTGGTACGAATCCGGGACATATAGTTGTCCCGACAGCGACGGCGTGGGACTCGGGACGCTGTACGAAAAGACCGGACAGTCCCGCAAAATTCCGGACGGTTGGTAACCCTACTGCCTTCACATGACTCCCAGAGCTAGAAAAGCTGCCATGGCGTCACGAAATTCGAGCTCCCGAGTTCGTGGCGTGGTCGCGTAATGTCGCTCTGCGCCAGTTGTAATTTCTTAACGGTGGCTTGTTACAACTGCACTTGCAATTGGCGTTCAAAGTTTCGCATCTGGTACGCACATTCTTTACCTCCACTCGCTCTCTTGTTCGTGGCCTCAAGAACTGGTTTAAGCCAAGGCACTGGTTGGGGTGACCTTTCTGCACATATTCTACTGCGCAACCCACGAGCAATTATTCAAATACGTAAGTAAACACCTCGCAGACCAGACAGGGTTACGTATCGCTTTACGAACGCGCGCGAACTTAATTGTCTTCCTACCACGGCAACATGCTGCGAATATCGCAGGCAAAAAAAAAAAAATGCCTGCCGTACCCCAAGAAAACGCCGAAGTCGGACGTGTGCAAATGCAAAGCACTCGCCCCCAAAAAATGCCGCGGAAAATCGAGTGCACCGCCCTTTTTCGGCCTCAGAGGACAACGCCCATGCGCCGGTCATTTGTTTCCCCCAACGGCGCCGCATCGTTAAGTCGCCGTGCACAGCAGTCATCGGAATTGAGCAGGAGCAAATTGCACGGCGATATGTACACCGAGCCGCTCAATCCACCAGCCCGCAGCGCAGCGTTCACACAGACAGACGCAAACCGCGCCGCAGCGCGGCCGCCGTCCGCCGCAAGGTACGCGGCCCCGGTGTGTGTGTTCATAATGAAGATGAAATGATCCGGGGCGTCCGTCCGTTCGCGCAAACCGGCGAGCCGAACGTCGACATGCCGCGCAAGATGGATCGCGCCGGGGTTGACAGAGCGTGGATAATGCGGCCGGATCGTTTAATTTGCGCGCAATGGGTATGGATCGCGTCGAAATGGGCGGTGCTGAGAGCGGGGTACTCTCTACGAGCGGCGGCTCGGCGAGGAGAAAAAGTGCGCAAGCTGTGTGCGCGTATTAATGCCGGCGCCGCGCTTGCACCGCGCGGGGTCTCCGAGGTCAACGACGATGGAAGAGGTATAAGCGCTTACTTTTGTTTCTTCCAGTCGTTGTTGTCGGTCATGTACGCGATTGTCGTCACCCTCCTCGCGGCTATGCTTCTTTCCGCCAGGCGGAGGAAACTAACCGTGCCGGCCTCGGCGTATTAATCGCCGTCGCTTTATAACGTGTGCGGCGCGCAGGCCTACCGACGTAGTCTCCGCGTCTCTTACTTTTTTTTTTCTCATTCTATCTCTTGTTTGTTTTGCGCAGGGGCCTGCAGGAAACAAAACAAAGCGTAGAAAAGAAGAGGGCAAATAAGAGAATTATTCCTTGCCTTCCGGTCCTCCACGCAGCCCAGATGACGAACAAAGAAAAATTGATGCTGCCTTCCTCGTCGCTTCCGAGCTCGAGGTGCTTCACTCGGACAGCGTCTGCGTGTTGATGAATCGCGTAAGGTGGCTGTCTGAGCGAGCCAATTATTAAGACTAGGAACAGCAGCTACACCTTAGGCAGCGACGCGTCACTGGACGGGCGTCGTCTCCGGTTACGGATGGCATGCGCGGAAGCTCCGGCGTCTTACTACTGTTTATTCTTTCTGTTCCCGGCAGCGCGTTCTTTCACCAGGTTTTATTTTGATCGAGCAGACGGGTGATGCTCTCATAATTAACTGCGGCGCACTGACGGGAAACCGACTCCCTATGCCTTTTTCTATATTTTTCATCAAAGCTTTTCTTACTTTTTTTGTGTGCATTGCCCATCATTCCCTTTTCGCATAGTTTTTGCAGTTCTATGCACTAAGTGAGGTAGGTTACAGTTCCACGTAGTATATTAAGGAAGAGAGACCGATATAGCTAAACGAATGTATCCAGGTTGTTAACAGCAAGTCTCAGAAAGGTTGTTCCGTACGCTATGGAAGAAAAATACGAACCGAAGAGTCTAGTCCTTAAAAAAATCTGGCATATCCACAAGTGAAATCGTGACGAGTGGGCGAAGACGCTGATGACGGGATCGTTCTTACCGTAAATTACCAGTGGCATTGCCCACTCGCGAATGTAAATGTTGCCGTTTTGCCTTTCGCGGACGAAAGCGCGTTCACGATCGTTTTCATCCATGGCAGAAAGAGAATGTGTGGTCTGGAACGCGCTTATTCTTCGTCGTCATCAGCGTCATCCTCATCGTCATGGCGTATAATGGTTACCTTGCATGTGCTGTGCCGTGATGGCAGCGTCATCGTCACCGCACTAGCGTGGTTACACCGCGCTACACCGGGAGGGTGATGGACAAGCCTCGACCAGGAGCTTCGCCCCATAAAAAAGATGTCGTTCTCGTGTAGGCAATGGTGTAACTCTAAATCCTGCGCTTCATGCGGCTCCCCTACCGTGAAACTCAGGAACTGCGTAGCGCGGGCAACCCAGCGATTCCCTTGGCGCTTCATATCCGCCTCGGCGATCCCGCGCATGCCAAGGCGGTGGCGCCTTCTCTTGCGCGGCGCGGATATCACCCGCACGTTTAAGAAGAGTTTATCGCGATTTTAGGTTAATGATTACGATTAATTCTTGGTTATTTATGTAGTTTGTATTATTGTACACCTTGTTAGTTTCATTTTGCGTTGGTTTTGAGGGCATTGTTAGCTTTGCATTGACCACTGCGTGGTCATGCGACATGAGACGGCGGACGACAAGCCAAGCCCCGGAAGTGCTGCGCACTTAAAACAAGCGTCACCTTTCCTGTTGAGTTTCTGCAGGTTTTCTGTCCTTCCTCTCGCCTTTCTGTGGACTTGACCTCGGTTATATAACGCGTTAGCAGTGCATACGGTGCTGTTGCTTTCCTGTAGGATTAATGCCGAGGTCTGAGTAGATACAGACCACCTGCTCAGTTTGGGCTGTCACCCGCTATGGGCTAGAGAAACCGGTCTGGTTATACGGAAAATGCTAGACACCGCATACGGCATTGAAATCCGAATTTCGAGGATTTATGAAACCGACTTGGTTTCGTTTTAACAATGATTCGACAGTTCCATGTTGATTTGTGTGTTAGATTGATTTTAAAGAGAAAGGTTCTGTCTCCATGAACAGGGTCATACGTCTCAAAACAGTACAGTAGCTGCCCTTTGAGCCGTTTCGAAGGATATAGTCTCGTAGCTGCACATACCGAATAACGTTGCTGCGTGTAACGTGAGCTTTAGTGCGTGATAATTCTCCAAACTCTGAATTCGGCGTTTCTTCGCTGCTCTTGTATTTTGTGTGCAAATCATTTCTAAAGTCAGTGTGGTAGAATTTAATTATCATGTTCCTATGCATAAATCGTACGCTGTCGTGCCACCCTTTGTCGGCGATTTTAAATTCGCACCACAGCCGCGCGCACTCTTGCTTCCATTTTTTTTTACTCCCATATATAGGAGGTAATTCAATTTCCACGCGGGGAAGTCAGTGCCGCGCTTCTCCCCTCCGGGCCGCTGCCCTTCCATGTCCTGAGTCGGATCCTGGAAACTCGAGTCTCACACGCTACCGTGATATCCTAGATTATTATCGCACTTCGCGCCGACTTTAACCTGGCCCTGCACGCGGTCTGGCGAAAGCGGACGAACGACTGCTACACCGCCTTCAGACTAATAGTTTTCTTAGTCCGGCGGTCGCCCGGCACTTCATACCGGAAATCTCTGGCACGTGTCCGACTTGTCAGGTGCTAGCCGACACCTTTCACGTTGTGGCTTCGTGTCCTGCCACTCCACTCCCTTTCTCATCCCCCCTTCCCCATCCCAACTATAGACAGGCTTGGGAGGAGTACCTGCTCGGCTGCTCTACATTAGATGCGCAACGCTCCTTGGTGGCGCGCGCCCGGGCAGCGATCATCTCCAATGGCATCCCCGACTAGGGACTGCCACTCAGGCGCACAATAACTCTCTGCGTTATTTCTGAATAAAATGTTTACCACCACCACCACCTGCAAGCAATTAATTCCAATCAGTGTCTGTCTTTTCTCTGGCAACAGTAAGGGTTCTACACAATTTCTGCAACATAATGTGTTCTGGTACGTGGAAAGGTGATTACATAAAAATTAAGAAACTATGCAAGCTATCCACGCCTTTAGTGCAGGTGAGGTGGCTCGTTGCCTGCAGGATTTCTGTAGAAAGAATAGAATATTTTTTTTCCGTCAAAGGAAATTTCACGTTGCTTATATATAACCATACGAAGCGAACGGGCAGTGAAGCCAGAGAAAAGCATATAGACAAGATAAATGTTACGTCTAAGTGAAATGTACAAATATAACGAGGAAAATTTTAGTGAAAGTTCAAAGAAAGAGTCGCAGGGAAGCCGAATCCGTAGTTTTCGCATTAAGTGTTGGAGATGGTTGACTTAATAAGCTAGTGTGACTGTTTTCGTCTGTTCAACGCCCTTAGACTCGTGTGTATGTAAAGTATCGGTCCTGAAAGCGTAAGCCAGCACCACGTACGGCCATAGCGGCGAATGTGGCACGCCTCTTCAAGTGTAGGACTACCTGTGAGAACCAGTAGACAGGAGTAGTACACTCTACCAAGGACTGTGAATAGGGCTGCTATGAATGAACGAAAGAGGGGGGCTGGATCGAGGGCTCTTTTCCTTTGTTAGACACCACCTGATGAAGCCAGCAGACAAATGAAGCTAAGGAAGGAATAGGGGTATTAATTTTATGCTGTAGCTGTAGTGTAATGCTTATGACTTAAGTGCAAAGGAATTAAAGTGGACGAAAAATCAACTTGCCACAGGTACGAACAGAGTAGGGCTAGTCAATTTTTAATCCACTTTAATTCCGTTCCATTTCTGTCATAATTACTATGATACTGTTGGTTGCAAGCAGCACTGTCTTCCATGCTGATTCGGAAGACAAAGGAACTGGGTGAAACGCGACACCAAGCCACAGTTGGCAAAGCATCGTTGTCTCGAGTCGAGAGAGTGCGGGCGGGTGCCGAAGTCAACGAGACGGGTCCAGTCTGTCCAGTCGTGCCCCACTGTAAATTTGGTGTGTTCCGTAAGGATTGGACGACTTCATCTGGAAGTTCACGAATGTTCATTGCAGTATCCTGTTCTTCAAATCCGAATGGAATCTTGCACGCCGTCTTGGTGTGCAGATCGAGCAGCTGCACCGGCATGTTCGTTGCCCAGTATATCACAGTGACTTGGGAACCACTAAAACGTGAAGCGATGTCTTTCATGAAAAGGTGATGGAGCCACTCTCTAAATTCAAACACTAGGTGCGTGTGAGCTTCCCGGCGTAAGGCAAATATCGAGCGCTGAAGAGCAGCATTGGAGTCCGCGAAGACGCTCCAATTCTTGCGTGGTTCATCGTGAATTACTCAGGGTGCGCTACCCCGAGCAGCATGTTGTGTGGCTGTCGATGTCGTCTGATGAGGTAGCCTATCCTCATAATGCGGGTTCTTGCAGGCAAGATCACCGAGCCTGCAGACCCATTCACAGTAGAGAAGCCTCCCGATGCGTAGGAAAATGGGTTCATTCACAACAAACCGCAGCCCGACTCCGTGGGTTGCTGCTGACGCGCGTGAGTTCCAAGCACGAGAGTTCTTCTATCTTCTCTTCGTCAATATTTTCCCAACAAACTGCCGCTCACGAGGATGTTCACAAAGGTTCAATTCCAGCGGGTACAGATGCTGATCGTTTCGTTTAACGGTAGTCCTACCCGGTAGTCTCTGGAGATCCACTATTCAAACAATGTTCTATTGTTGCCGGAGCTCGTTCGAATCGTGTAGAAGGACGAGGTCCCTTCTTCACTCTGTCCTACGAGGGCGCTAAGTTGGGGCTTCGCGTTGTTTCAAGCTCCGAAAAGCATCCTTTGGATCAAAATACCCAGGAAGGCATGATGCGCCGGCTTTTATTTCTTCTGCACTCAAGGCTCCCAAGGACGTACTTTTCTGCTTCCTCTTCCAGGAATGTCGTAGTAGCCAAGCTGTGCTCGTCGCTCCTATCCTTTGTGGTCCGTCTTGTTTGCGCTTAAGTTTTCACCTTAAATGCAATGTACCAACTAGGCCCAACCGAAGTTTTATTCACAGTCGTAGCTTGCAGTTGCTGGAAATCCCGCGATAGCCGATGCTGCGTCGCTGGTCAAGACGGAATGTAGATAGGTGAACCGCTCTACGTCGATGAGTCAACCGTTGTTGTGGATCAGTTGGTTAAATTGCTTCCAAAAAGGCATCATGGATGATCTTTGGGAGCAATTCAACCATCGAACGTCCAGAAGGTCGACTTCAGTAATTGCACGGCGGGCAGATGCGTGTGTTGCACGGGTTCGGTTGGCGTTGCCGCTAGTGCATGGTTCTTGAACTCTTGAAGTTGACGTAGCCTATACTTGAGTCTCGCGGACGTCGTTGTGGCTCGATCGCTATATTCCACGAGTTGGTCAAACTCTGCCTCCGCTTCCGTGGTTGTCAGCACAGGGACGATTTCGGAGTCAGTTGCTCTCAAGTCGCTGAGAGTTCCTCTCAAGTCGCTGTGAGTTGCTCTCAAGTCGCTGTGAGTTCCAAGCACGAGAGTTGTTCTACCTCTTCTTCGTCAATCTTTTTTCCAACAGCTAGCGTCATTGTTTAGGTGGCTACGCTCATTTATGTCTCAAACAACAAGGCAGAGAAAGCTTCTTGAGCGCTGTAGAGCTGTATTTTGGCCGCATTCCTAGAACCATGAGTCGAACTTGTGGATCAGTCATACACCATGGGGGGAGTTGGAGCTCTCACTGGAGCTGTAGATAGTTGGTAGGTACGTACGGTAGGACAAGATTGTCTGACAAAAGAAGACACGAAGCCAGTCTTCTGGCACTGAGGCCTAAATGCTGGGCAGCGACTGGAGCAAGATGCCTAAAGTGTGTACTGTGCGCTTTCATTAGAATATGCATCTTGGCCGGGTAGCCATTTGCAATCGCAATGGTCTAAGCCGTTGAAGAACATCGTGGCAGCCCAAGATGAGCTCTAAGCGCCATAGCTTGAACGCTTTCAAGCGTGCGGATATTGGTTCTACAGGTATTGGTCGGCACAGGCAAGAGTAATCGGAAACGCCCAATAAACAGCGTCCTATACAGTTGCATTATTGAATCAAGTTAGGCCCCCAAGGTCTTCCTCCAAGAAATTCGAACACATTAGCAATATCAGTCAGGCGTTTCTTTAGGTAGGCCACGTGAGGACTCCAGCAGAGGTCCCTATCGATGGTTACGCCTAGAAATCTGTGCGTGCCTGGCATTAGGTTTGGCTTTGCCGTCGATGAATATTGCATATGATCTCATTGACTCTCAGCTAGACCTGTGCGCCGGACCCAATATCACCGGTGGCGGCGCGCCGGTGTTTCCACCTCCGGCGGCGGCGCATCAACGGCGCGGGGTTCATCGGATCGGCGGCGGCGCGGCGCGCGGTGGGGCGGAAGGGGGGGGGGGGGGGTAGATTTATGATTTAAGAGTTTGTGGTGATGGCAGTTTGTCTCTTGAATTTTGAAAAAAAAAACTGTTTCCTCGAAAGGGCGAAGCACTAAATGCGACAGCAACATCTCGTAATGTTATAACAAACTAAGGCTATAGCAGCTAACTCTTTTTCACCCGATCTCGCGAAACTGCAAAACACTGGTGAATGGGAATACGGCCGCTCTCGGCAAAGAAGCAGTTCTCATGAAGTTTGTTGTATCAGTGGTCACAGCACGACGCAGTGAGATGATAGCGCGTAATAGGTTATACGAGACGCGTTTGCTGATGCCTGCCGAAATAGCGCGCGCGTCAGCGCTCGCGACCGCGCCCTTATAGTCCAAGTTCACAGCTGCGGATATCGAGCCGCGCAGCCTCCCGACGTATCTTCATGCTCCTTCGCCCAGCGAAAGACGGACAAGGCTTCCTTTCTTGTTGAGGAGCAACTGATGGCTGGCCTCGCACGCGGTGTGATGTAATCGCATGCGCCCTACGTACGATGGAGATGGGCAGCTTGTTTCATCTATGCTCCAGGCCGTGTTCCTCGCTAGCGCTCGCGAGCTTTTACTAGCGGGTACAGCATGCAATGCGCGAACAAAAGTTACCGATTTGGGCTTTATACGGAACATAACAGCGACAATGAAAACCTGAACAGAGTGTCCATATAATTGTTATTGCAATAAAAAAAATATACAGTAACCGTGGAAGCGGGTCGGCCTATTTTTTGGAGAGCTGCATAGTCTTCACTGTAAAGAGTCCGTCCGTTGGAAGAATCAAATAATCCGGTTCCTCTTCCATTCGTTCCACTCCATATGTCCTCGACACTTATTTCTTCATAAAACATGTGTACAATTGGAGCACTAAGCGTTGAGCCCATCAGAATTTCGAACTTGTTGGCTGCCCTCTGTTAGTTCGCCTTGCGTAATCGGAAACTCACAAAACAGTGCAAAGTAAGTTCATCGCGCACGGTAATCACGCGAGGTGAGGAAGAACGGGTGGGCAGATGCATGACAAAGCAGGGTAGGAGACAATTCACAACTGATATTTCTCGTATATGGACCAATAGAAAAGTATTTGCTCTAATCATGTCACGTGAATCCCCGTTCTGGCGTAATGTCAAGGGCGGATACCGCGCTCGATATTGTATTTTCAGAGGCTGTACTGGGGCCGTTATAAAGACAGGGTGTGCAAACACGGACGCAAGAAAGTAGCCCAGACACCGCAAACGCCGCCACCTGAAAAATCGTACAGCGGCGGAAAAGGAGGATAGACAAAAAAAAAATTAACACCTTTACACCAGTGGTGCCAATCCTGAAGGCAGCGCGGAGTTGGGCAGCCTTCTTTGTTTCTCTTCGTTTTTTTTCTTTTTTTTCCTTTCTTTCCTCTTCTCTTTCTTTCTTTTTCTCTGTTTCCTTTTTTTTTTTTCTCAATGTTTACTGATTTCTTCCTCTCTCTTTATTTATTTATTTCTCTTTCTTGCTCTTTCTATTCTTCCTATTTTTTTGCTTTCTTTCTCTCTCTTTCTATTTTTTGCTTGATTCCTTTTCTTCTATTTTTATACCTGGCTTTGCCTGCGTTATGCCAAGCGACGACAGCATACGGCAGCATATATACGACAACCCGAGCCCTTAAACTGCTGTGCACTTAACATCATCATCAATGTGCTCGAAGAACTAGAGGAACAAGACTTCTCCTTGGCGCGAGCGGGCGCTCAATATGCGACAGATGGCTATACTATTCGTGGTTTTTTCCTGCGTTACGTCAAGCTACGACAGCATACGATGACAGCATGCGATGACTGCATACGACAGCCCGGGCCCTTAAACTGCTCCGCACTTAAAACACTTATGTGCGCATTCTCGGGCAAGAGGCGATACCGATCAGTCAGTTGCGTGTGATGGTGAACGTGAGAGATAACTGGTCACTCTCTTGACTTCACCCTTATGTTTTAACGCCGTGTCTTTTTAATGAATACCTACCAATTAGCTCAGCTATCAGTTATTGTAAGTGTTTCATTGCCTTTACTTCTTTATTTATTTATCGACTTGCTCGAGTAAAAAAGTAAGAAAAAAAGTGCATTAGACCATCGATACATATTACTTGTCTATTTGATTTATCTATGTACAATGTAGTAGCCCCGAGACTCCACGAATATGCTATCCAGCGAGTTGGATCGTCTCCCTTTAAGGCTGTAGGACTCCGCAGCGTTGAGGTCAGGCAATACTCTTGAGACTTCTGGAGGAAAGAAACATATGTACGACAACTTCCGGGGAGTTATTCTCGATGTGACCATCTGAAGAAGATGTTCACAGTCCATTTCGGCAGAGCGTATTCAGTTACTCGAAAAAGCGGTTGGCCGTGATGTTTGCTCTTGACCACGTCGATGCGTCCACCACGGTGGTGTAGCGGTTAGGGTGCTCGACGACTGCCGACCCGAAGGCCGCCGCTTCGATCCCGGCCGCGGCGGTCGCAATTCGATGGAGGCGAAATGGCAGAGGCCCGTGAACTGTGCGATCTCAGTGCACGTTAAAGAACACCAGATGGTCAAAATTTCCAAAGCCCCCTACTACGGCGCCCCTCAATCATACCGCGGTTTTGGGACGTTGAACCCCAGATATTATATATATATATATATATATATATATATATATATATATATATATATATATATATATATATATATAGTTCAAAAAAAATATATATCTAGCACGTAGGAAAAAAATTGTTCTCGGAAGCATAGAGTTTCCTATAAATACACTAGAGGGAACTCTGGCGCTAGTGTCGATGGGGGCTGCAACACACGGCGCTTCAGCCAGCATGGGAATCATGGGTAGTACACAAATTTGCCTAGTCTTGCCTAGTCTTCGTTCTTTTGGCTGCCTATGGCCCGAATTCGCTTTGCCGCAATACAAAGTTCAACAAAGGTTTAGCAGTTACGCTTCACCACCTTCACCTTTTTAGGCTCACGATTCAAATATGCTCACGAAGTTCACAACTGTCCATCCTTTTATCCGAAACTGAACGAAAACGCACCAATAAACAAAGCCACAACTGCGTTTGAAGCCGGGAAGCACGAAGACTAGGCAAATCCGTGTACTACCCATCATTCCCATGGTGGCTGAACGATCGCAGCGCCAGAGTCCCCTCTAGTTAATTTTAGGAAACTCTATGCTCGGAAGGACCGACGTTTCGGCCGCGGGACCGGCCTTCGTCGGTCCCGCGGTCGAAACGTTTCGGTCGCGGGACGAAGGCCGAAACGTTTCGGCCGCGGGACGAAGGCCGGTCCCGCGGCCGAAACGTCAGTCCTTCCGAGAACAATTTTTTTCCTACGTGCTTGATATATTTTTTTTGAACTGTTACTTCCGGGTCCTGTGTTATCCCTTCATTATATATATATATATATATATATATATATATATATATATATATATATATATATATATATATATATATACCACGTCAATGCACCGAACCCGTCAGCACATTCCCAGCGTAAGAAGAAAGTGGACGAAATTCACAGGAACAGGAACTTGTTTGTCAAGTCTGAACTTGCTTATGAATGTGTCCCAGATAGTTGAGAACCATGCAGGGAATGCGTACCGACCTTCGCAGGTGCGTTAGACGGGCGGTCGCATTAAACCTAATTCCATAGCTTACCCAATCAGAATTTATGCACAGCCTCCGAGATGTACGCCCAAAAGCGGATGTCTGGGCGCTGCGTTCGTTGCGTTGAAGCGCATTTCGTCCCTCTCATTAGTGTCGAGAGTTGTGAAAGCTTTGTGGCATCAAAATGACGTTCCGGAAGATGATCCGGAAACAGGGAGCGCACCGGTCACTGAACTCCAGCCAATGAGTTGCGGCCGAAATGGACAGTTCACTAGGGGGGACACATCGAGCCATAAAAAATGAAACAGGAGCATGCTGGAAACTTTCACCAGAGCTTGGAGCACGAGGGGGGGAGGGGCGTCGGAGGAGATTGGTCTGTGGACGTGAACCATTCGCTCGTGAATTTTCTTTTATTTACACATGAGCTTACCATGAAAAAGGGAAACAAACAAGAGCATGATGGGAAGTGTGACACGAGCCCGAAGTGGTAGTGGCTTCGGAGGAGGTTAACTTACGGATGCTAGGCGTGCTCTAGACTATATTTTTCCTCTATGGTTGAAGCACATTCCGTTCCTCTAATTTGAGTCAAGAGTTGTGAAAACTTCATGACGTAATATTGACGTTGAAGAGGAAGAATCGGAAAGAGGGGGGCACGCTGCTGGCCGAGCTTCCTCCAATCAGCGGCGGCTGAATGGAGAGTCCATTACACCGACACATCGAGAAAAGCTTGCCAAGTGAAGTGATGTACTTTATGCCCCGGTTACCCGTTCGGGTTAAAACGAAAGGCTACCGGCGGCGCGCCGAAGATATTGCGCGGCGGCGGCGGCGGCGCGGTCACTCTGAAGGCTGGTTCACACCGAAGGCGGAGCGGCAAAGCGGGAAAGCGGGCTTTTCGAAGCGGCGAGGCGGCTAGTGCGCGCACCTGTTCAGACCGCACGCCGCCTTTGGCTGCCCGCGCGGCCGAGGAGGCGGGGCATCGCGCGCATGTCGTGATCCCGTGGCACTGCTTCTCCCAAAGATACACCTGCGCCACCGCCGTAGCGCGTTCTGATTGGTTGCGGCAAAGCGGCGACCTTGGGCGGGCGGCAAAAAATTGGTGCGAGAGAAATCGGACATGCCGCCTCGTTTTCCTCCCGCTTTCGCCGCCTGGAGAGGAGGTTTTCCCCGCTTTCCGCCTTGCCGCCTCGCCGCTTTGGCCGCCCCGCCTTCGGTGTGAACGAGCCTTGAAAATTTCGGCGGCGGCGCGATCGGCGTGAGCAAAAACAGGCAGCGGCGGCGGCGTGGCGCGGCGGCGCACAGCTCTACTCTCAGCTAAACACAACCAATGCATACTTCGCTGGCGAGATCTTCAGACGTTGTTCAGTGTGGTACACCGATACCAACGTCGCAGCTTTTTGAAGCCTTGCGCGTACCTGGGGACTTGTCACACCAGATGCCTAGACACACATGTCATCAGCATACATTGATAGCTTGAACAAATTCGGTAGAGAGACAGAGAATGATTTATTAGAAGGCAGAGAGGTCGGCCTGAGCTGGTTCGCTCTAGCCTGCTACTCTGCACCGGGGAAGAGGTACAAGGGGGAAAAAAGAAGTGATGAAGGGTGACGATGGGGAGAGAAACAGGTTATGCGTATATACAATGACCACACAGCATTGTGGCTTCGGTAGAGTCTAGCGTCCAGTCCTGTACTTTTTAGGAAGCCTATCACAGCCCTTATTATAGCAGTTGTTGTCTCGTCTGATCACACATTGCTGATAGAATGCCACTTTCATTTAGCGTTCCCACACCAATTCCTGCCAGCGTTGAAGCGAGCGTTTTTCGTTGCGACACGTAAAGTGGGCAATCACAAAATATATGCGCCGTTTTTTCACACACTTGGCAGCGCTCACAGTTCGGGCTGTCCGCCGCACTGCGGAAGAGGTGTGAAAGATGTCCGCACTGCGGAAGATGAAAACGATCGTTTTCATCCATGGCAGAAAGAGAATGTGTGGTCTGAAACACACTTATTCTTCATCGTCATCAGCGTCATCGTCATCGTCATGACGTATAGTGGGTACCTTGCATGCGCTGTGCTGTGATGGCAGAAAGAGAATGAGTCGTCTGGAGCGCGCTTATTCTTCATCGTCATCAGCCACAGCACAAGAGAGAGAGAGAGATGGGATGCGGAAAGGCAGGGGGGTTAACCGGAAATCAAATATCTGGTTGGCTACCCTGCACTGTGGAAGGGGTAAGGTGAGACAGGAAAGTAAGGAAGAGAGGAATGAGAGAGGGAGGGAAGCAGAAATACACACACAAACACAGGAGTGTCACAAGCGTTCAACGAGGCGGGTCGCTCGCAGGAACTTCAACAGCGCCTTCGTCGCTTGCAGGCGTGGAGCTCGATCTCCCCGTCATTTCAAGATCGACTTCTCAGAAAGAGGCTCGTCGTCGAGTCGCGCAAACACTGCTGCGAGGGACTGTCTCTGAGAGCTGTACTGAGGGCACTGACATAAAACATGTGCAATGGTTTCATCAGTGCCGCAATGTTCACATGCAGCACTGTCTACCCATCCGATGCGGCAAGCAAAGGCGTTCGTAAACGACACCCCAAGCCACATGCGGCAGAGAACAGTCGTCTCACATAGGGATAGGCCAGCTGGAATTATAAGTCGTAGACACGGATCCAGGCTGTGAAGACGGGTGTGGAGAAAACCGGGCGTGTTCCACATAGACCTTGCGACATCATGCGCGAGCATATTAATCTTTGCTGCTGCGTCGCTTCTTGATAGTGGAATAGATTCCATCTCGCCATTTTCATGAGCATTCTTAGCTGCGTCGTCGGCATGCTCGTTACCAGTGATGCCGCAGTGACCTGGTAACCATTGAAAAGTTACATCGTGCCCCTTGTCTATTAGCTGATGGTATAGCTGTCGTATTTCCAGCACCAATTGGTCTTGAGGCCCACGACGTAGAGCAGTTCGAAGACACTACAAAGCTGGTTTCGAATCGGTAAAAATAGTGTACTTTAGTGGAACTTCTCTGTCGATCCTGCGGAGTGCACTGCGGAGTGCCGCGAGCTCCGCGGCTGTCGATGTCGTCTTGTGTGACGTTCGAAACTGGGTGCTTTCGGCCTTTGCTGGGAAGATCACAGCTCCTGCAGATCCTCCAACAGTTGTCGAGCCGTCCGTGTAAAGTTTAACATGGTCTTTATATACTTTGTGCCGCATGAGTAGAGTCAACTGCTTCAGAGCTGGCGACGAGAGCTCCGCCTTCTTGCGGATCCCTGGCACTGTCAAGCGCAGTTTTGGTCGGTCCAAACACCAAAGGGGTGTCAGGATGCGTTCCGGAGGCGTGTGGTCTGTTGGAAGGAAGTGACGATAAGCCAGTACTCTCTTACAGAAGGAGGCACTCGGTCAGTCTTCTGGAAGCGAAACGAGTTGGCGGGCAGGGGCGCGAGCAGGGTGCCTAATATGCGCTCTAAGCGCCTCCAGAGTAATGTGCATTGTGGCCGGATGATCTTTGGCGATTGCGATGGTCTCCGCTGTTTATGTGCAGCGTGGCAATCCAAGACAAACTCTGAGTGCCTGGCCCTGGGCGTTTTCGATTGTGCGTACACTGGTTTTGCAGAGCCACAGCACAAAGTGCACATAATGCCTAACAGATGTGTAGCGGGTACCTCGCATATCAGCAGACTGACGAACGGCTTGTTGCATAATGCATGCTTCTTTACTACATGAAAGTTACGGTGGGCGTTTAGTGGGTACCTTTGCATGTGCTGGGCCAGACAACGGACAACGTACCACGCACAACGGACAAGTCTAGACCCTATAAGGTGCTTCGCCCCTAAAACATCTTATATGCTTTCTTTGGCTTCGCTGTCTCTTGGTTCGGTACGGCCTTGTGTAACATAAAGCTCGTCAGTCGATATCCCTTCCGCTTTCTTTGTTTAAGTCGAGAGGACAAGGAAATAAGACGGGCTGTCAGTAAAGGAACTTATTGAATAGTATTGTAAAACTTTAGATGAAGCTATCTGCCCTGTGTTTTCTCTCAGGGAACGCTCTATGAAAAGCAATCACCGCTCACCAGTCGCGAAACATACGAAAAACAATCAGCACCCATAATCTGCCCGGCAGACACCTTCAAGTGTCAATAAGATTGTTAACTCCTCTAGTGTATGAGAAGAGTCGGAAATATCAAAAAAATACTGATTCAAATTTGTAATTATTGTTCACATTGGCATAGTACTGGTCACATGTTTCGCGTTGTCTCTCGTGATTCAAGACAGCTGTGTGCGGGCAAGTGCCCAGTACTGTTGTGTGATCGCATTATATCAAGGACTGAGAGATGAACTCTTCTGCAAAGTGCGAACTTCTTGTGTGTCTTGTGTGTGAACAATGATGTTGACGCGTGGACATTTTTCATGACGTGAGAACATTCCTTTTAAAAGGACATTGTCGTACCTGACTTTTACAATACTCTGTTATTCAGAAGTTCGTGACGCAAATTATTAAGCAAGGGAAGAGAAGTAGCCGGAGCCATGTATCGGCACCAACCTCTCCTTAAACACATTTAATAAAAAAAAGAAATCAAAAGAACATTCGACACTGTTCAATGACGAATTGTCGATCAGAGCATGCAGCCACTCGACATCGAATGCGATTCGTATTCAAATTTTGAAAATGAAGCCATCACTGGTTTTCAAGAATCTAACTGTACCAGGAGGAGAATCACACGCACCTACTCAGACTGCTTCACTTAGTATAGTAGCACTGCCAGGTCTAAAATGTCACTTCTATAAAGCAATAAGCACACGAAATGCATACGTCTTGTAAAACGGCACTCTTTCGAATAGATCCTTCGATTTATACTAATATAACAATGTGAAATTGCGCACGGCTACATAATTTACCGTGTGTAGAGTAAC